>WYDI02018487.1:0-30896 GCA_009867235.2 Psittacus erithacus
GTTGGAAATTATGTCACATTTCTAGCAAATTGAACTACCAAAAAAAAAAAAAAAGGTCAAAACCCAGCAAACATTTAAAATCCAAAACAAGATTGAAGAAGATGACTCTGGTATTTTTGAAAACTACCAAGAACCAAGGGGAAATCTTACCTGGCACAGGAGAACATATAGCAGTCATTTGACAGATTACATTTATTTAAATGATAAACTAGAATATTACTGACTTAACCTCTCAAGTTCCTGTTGAATCTTGTAGCTTTGGAAATGAAAAAAAAATCAGTAGTGATTTTCTTATTGATTTACTCAGAAGTATGAAAGCAATATTAAGTTCTCGATTTTTCTGAGATTTATGAAAGCTGAAGTAGAGAATCTTGTTTTCAGAGTATTCTCACTTTAACTATAAGAGTAAATGAAAGAGAATATAGTTACCACTCAGTGAAAAAAAAGATCAAACCAAAAAGAATGCATACTTCCCTTAGGACTTCTTACTCCCAAGGGAATGCACTGTACAATAGAACACAGAGTGATCCGACAGTAGGTTGATAGGGTTTTTCTGGATAGGTTTGTGCCCTGTTTTATATATGTATTGATATTTTTTAAATCTGGCCCTAAGCAATTTGTTGATTCTACATAGCAATTTAATGGCAAGACTAATACATGCTTCTGTACCGTGATCGGTGATTGTAACTCCTGCAGAGTGCTCTTGAAAGAAATTTTAAAAGCCTGAGGCAGATATCAGCAATTCAAGTGACATGAAAAGGTGTACAAATGCCAGAGAATCTGGTTACCTCCCCTGAGAAAGGGTTTTTTGGCAGCTGACAGAAGAGTTGATTTTTTTAATCGTTTGTCCACAGTGGGTTGCATATTGCAATGTAAGATGGGGAAACCATGTAAGTATCTGGTCAAGAGTCCTTCCTATAGCTGTATTCTAGATGTAGGTTTGCCTCAGCCCTGCTTGGGATTACTTGCCACTCATTTCTTGCTTTTTATTGTGTTAATGGACCATATACACGTGTGATGGGAGAAATTCGGATCCTGGTGGAGTTACCAGCAAATATACCACAGACTAAACAGGAAACTTAGTTGAACCCAGTGATGACTAAGGGCATAGATTGATTCCTGTGGGGTGTTTCTCAGCAAAAAAATTACCTGCCCTGCAGCTGGCAAGCCTCTGAAAACAGGCAACCATTAGATATCCCATCAACTCGAAGTACTCCAGGTAATGTATTTAACTGGAGCTAGAAATTTACTGTTACTTTTATTTTTCAAACAAAGCTAAAATGACACTTTCAGAAAAGTGAAAATAAATGTTCTTTTTGTAAAGCAAAAAGCAAAATCAACTTGTCAGCTTTCCGAATGCAATCTGTGTGATTAATGTGTCTCGAAATACAGACATTTCTATAAAATATTAATTACTTCACTTCTGGACTGTACTGAATTACATTTAGCAGTTTTTTTAAAATTCCTTCCATATATTTTAGTAAATAATGTTTATTAAATCTTTTGATAATAGAAACCACTTCCTGTGTAATTTTACTCTTTTTGTTAAAAAAACTAACTTGGTTGCCAGGCACAACAGAAGTCCAAGGAGCTTCCTAGGAGCACAGATGACTTTTGTGAGCAAGAATCTGAGGAATGTGCTTATTTTTCCTTATAGCTATAGTGTCCAAAATTTCAGACATATGAATGTTGAAGAGTGGCTGATTATTGTTTTTTTTAAAGACTATTTTGTTTTTTTAACAAGATAGCATCATTGTCGCTTTTCTAATTTAAATGACTTACATAGGCAAATCTATATGAAAGTTATGAATACAGCTCAAATGCTTGATTTACCTAAAAATATCCAGAATGACTGGAATGTGTTTAATTTTCTGTTTTGGTTTTTTTTTTTTAAAGAAAAATTTCCCTAATCGCAAAAGTAATTTGGTGCCATATCAGTTTGATGTAATAAGGTGTACAGTTCATAAATGCATCTACCACTTAACAAGATTTTCTATTTTCTTTTCACTCTTACTAAGATGAAATTTAAAGAAGGATTATAAGATTAAAAAATTATAATAATGCTATCTACTGTTTAATAAACACTGTATTTTTCTCTTATTCATGTGTTCAAAGATAGAAAGGAGTTCCATACCTCTTTCATGTGCACAACAGATTCACTGTCAGAAGAGGAAGAAATTGGCAGGCTCATGAATAACGCTAAAGGAGGAGAGCAGCTGTTAAGTAACAAAATCTTCCTAGCAGAGCCTTTCAGCCAGTTGCTGTACCATTTGACGTGGCACTCATGAGAGTGTGCACACACATGTGTGTAACTGGAAACGCAGGAACGTAGAAAAAGTATCACTGTGGAAGCACTGATTGTCATATTAACTAGGTAAACATGTCATTTTTAGAAGAGTATATTTTAAGATTTTAGATATGAAAGAAACACCTGAAAGCAACCTCTCCTCTGACTCTTTTTTTGTCAGTACAGCATATCTACACAAGCACTCTGCTACTACTTGTTTCTGCACTATACAGTCAGGTAAATTATGGCTTTTGGACAGTCAATAGAATTGTGCCATTAATACTAAGCAGATAAAAAATTTATCCCATGACTTTTCTCAGTGCTACCAATAAACAAACAAATAAATAGAAAATCATGCAATTGGACAGTGTACAAATTACTGAGGAAGAAACAATGAGAACTAAGAAAATCACCAAGAAAAAATGCACCTGGAAAACAGTGAAAAATGACTTTCAGACACCAAATGAGAAAAATGCCTGTGTTGTTCTTTACTGGGACAGTTCTCATAACTGTAAATGCGCATAAGTTGTTCCTACTCAGTACAGTAGTTCTCTTGACTGCAAAGTCTAAATGTAGAGAATGGGAAGAATAGGCCTGGTGTCCTGAATTCATACCACTGGACAAATGGACAGAATTGCATATATATTCAAGACAATTAGCATCTATTATGAAAACATGACTGTTCTGTGTTATTCACACAGATTAAAGAGCCACATACACTTCTGGTGAAGAAATAGAACACAAGAACAATAGGTTTCTAGAAGATATATTCCATAGTTGCATAGTTCCATTTGTTTGCTGTTGTCCAGGGCTCCAAATCGCATTTTTCACACCAAGGATTTAGAGATCGCAAGGTTTTTCCTTTTTATCTTTCTTCCAAATTTGGGCTCTTATACTTAATGGCAGTAATTACCTTAAAGAAGAGAGGTATACAACATAATGTCAAAAATTCCATTACATTAATGAATTTAGATTTGTATTTAAATGTGTTCATAGGAATACATTAACTCATTATACAATGACAACAAAAGACCTTTCTTGTGTTTATTGTAGGTGCATAATAAGTTGGGCTTTTATTTGAAAACACCTTTTAAGACATGTTTGCTCAATTGACTATTTTAATGAATATGTGTTTTAACATTTGATTTAGATGTAAAGTATTCAGCATAGGCATATAGAACCCATTTCATATACTGGATTCATACTACTGGGCAAAAGAACAGAACTGTGTATCTATTGAAGGCAATTAGCACCTATGATGAAAATAATGGCTGTTCTTTGTTCCTCAGACTGAAAAAGAAAAGAGGCACATACACTTTTGATGAAAAACCAGAACACATACCCACAAACAGTAGATTTTCAGAGCTGATATTTGTTTGCCTTTGCCCAGGATTCTGACACGTGTACGAAACAAAAGCTTATTCAGCCCCTCCAATCTGACAGTCGTTTCCAGCATACTTCTTTCCTAGGTCTCCCTTTACATCTAAGGAGTGAGGGCACAGGGAGGTACAGCCCTATAATTGTAAATTGGGTGAAAGTATTGCAGCCTACAATCAACTTCTTGGTAGCTGGTGAAGATTCCTTATTTCTATTAGATTTGCTCTTCAAGATAATTTTGAATTAAGAAAAATATTTTTACAAGGATAGTTTCAATAGTAAATGTCAATATGACCAATGGTGTAGTCACTTTCTAATTGTAATCTGTTGGTAAAATGAATACCCTCCTTGCTCCTTTCCATAGAGTTTGTTGACTTTAAATCTCCTCAAATATTTGCAATTTGGAGGAAACTGCTCTTATTTTTTTTCATATCTTGTGACATTAAAAAAAAAAGCAGTCTTTGGCAACTTTTTATTAGAGAAGGAAAGGTGCTTGCCCTTATAAATAAGACTGCTTTGAAACACAATGCTTAGTACTGTTTCTTTAGAAACATAATATTTTGCATATTTTCCTTGTAACATCTGAACTGTTAGTATCTGATACTACAACAACTTGGTTACTGAAATCACCTTGATATGTTTGGAATTTGACCAGTAATATTGTAGTCAAATGAAGCGATGTATTATTCATGCTTAGTTAGGTCAGCTGAACACATTTCAGCATTACCATGTTTGCAATCATCTTGACTAATGTCATAATATTTTCCATCACCTCTCCCGAGGCACATTTGGCACATTTTTTTTCCCCCTTTTAGAAAAAGAAATTCTCAATTATAGCTTTAAAGCAAACAGGCAACTGAAATCCACCCATTTCCTAAAGCGCTGTTATCCCTGAGGCATCAGAAACAAAAACATATCAATACTAATTACTTAGAGGAAGCTAAGAAAGAAAACTGTCTTACTCCCAACCCTCCTCCCCTTACTCCTACAACCAATATGCCCCTATACAGAAATGCCTAAGTTGTCTGAAAGCACATAGGGAGACATGATGATAGCAAAAGCAAGCCTTCTTTATGACCTTGACCCCAGGAGTCTTTTCTGGTATCTCCTCCTCGCAGCCCTCTTCTTGTTCACCTGTGATAAGTCTAATCTCTTTGCAGCAGCTCCCAGTGCTTCACTCACTGATTTCAACAAGCAAGTACGCAATCAAAGATGTGTTGTTCATAAAAATCTATCCTCCTCTCCCTTCATCAGACTGATCTCTGTACTGAAATGAAGTATCATCAGCAAATCCGTAGGAACTGGTACCCAAACCTGCATGGGTTACAGCAGTAACCTCTGTCAGCTGAAGAGGATTTTGAGGGCTTGCCTGCTGCAAGCCTCCAGCAAAAGGGTGCAGGGTCCTGTGGGTGGCCCAGTGCTCTGCTGAAGCCAAGGCTTCTGTGGGGCTCAGCTACAGCAGTCAGGGGTTTGGAGTAGGAGTTAAAACTGTCTCATTATAAGTAAAATACCAAACAAACAATCAGCTATTTCTCTCTCTTTGTTGAGCTAGGCAATAGCTCTCTCCTTGATGTTTAGTGTTAGTGTTTAGGTTTTATTAGCATATAAAGAAGTGCTAAACTTATCCTGAAAGGCTTTTTTTTTTTCCTTTTCTTTTTCTAAACTAAAATATGTAAAGTATCTGGCTAATTTGCCAATTAATTCTTAGAAGTAGAAATGGATTCCATGCCTTTGCACACTGTCTCTTTCCCATGTTCTGTTGGATCTTTCTGCACTCCTCAGGGATTTTCAAGTCCTGAGGAATCATGGGCTCCATACTGCCAGAGTGGAATGTAGCACGTCTTAGAAAAAGGTAGGGAATCATGGCACAAAGAACTGATTATGCAGATTTGGTAGCTGTCATTCCTGTATTGGCTTGTGGTAGGGATGTTTTTATCCAACTTAGATAATGGGACAACTTCTTTTGTATGGCAGAATTCAGTCTACTGCTCATTCATGAGCTGAATTTTTTGAGCTGTGCTCAGGAGTACAGGGGGACAGAAAAAAGAGCTTTCTTGTACAACATGCTCTGCTCAAAGTCCCTTTCAAAACTGCTTCTTTTTTTCACTCCTATGACGTGAATATTTTTCCAATAGTACATAGGAATATGGTCCATTATGGACCATAGAAAGTGATTAAGATGACAAGAATTTGGTGTGCCAGCATCTATAAGAAGACAAAGAAATGTGTGAAGTAGTAGTTGAGTTACTGACCAGGCTCAGTTCCCTCTTCTATGGTTTGCCTACATGCTGCACACTATTATGCAGCATCATCTAAAATAATGGATTTTGTGGGGAGAAAAGAAATAAATAAACCATTCCCCATGAACAAACCCAAACAAAAAACCTTTGGATGCTACCTAGTTTTCTTATATGTGTGGAAAGAATGATGGTTCTGTCACTTGCACTTAACCAAACTATAGTGAAGCCATGGAATGAGAAAAAAGTACTTAATAATATTCATGACACAAGAATCATTAAATGAAATTATGATTTTAGGTAACAATGTTGTGTATAGGCAACTTGTGTAAAGCAGTGCACTGATGTATTCAAAGATTTATTTTCATATATTTTATTTATGATATATGTCAGTTTTCAATAGATAAAATAGCATTTTGCTGCACAAATAAATAAATAAATAAATTTTGCTGCACAAATAAATAAAACTTTAAGGGAAGAAAATCTTCCATAATTTATTTCCAAAATAATTGACTTCTAGAAACCCAAAGAGTGATCTATGGCTAATTGATTGTTTATGAATAGTTTTCTGTATTTATGTGAAGAATCCTTAAAAGAAAAAGTATTGCAGGGAAGAATGCTTGGGTTTGCATAAACCAGGTGCAGTGCAATCACTGATCATGCTCCTAATGTTCCTTTTGAAATGGCAGATCACCCAAATGTATAAAAAATGGTGATCAATTTTATCCATAAAAATTAATAAAATACTTGTTTAAAAAAACACAACCCCAAAACCTGAACCCCCAACAAGAACAAAGGTGGAGATTTGGAGAAAGGTAAAGAAAGGGGAATATTCTACATGCTATTAGCTTTGTCAGGGGTACTGATGATCAGGAAACCAGTAATGCTTGTGAGCTTTCCCCTTAACACCATGGAGTTATTCAGTGATGTGGATCTCTTAGTAAGCAGATGCATTTATCTAAAGGGATTAACATAAGTGTAAATAGTAGTGCAATTTCAAAGTGTGCGAAAATTTTCTCACAGAGAAGGTGCTGTAACATTGATTCTTAAACTTGATGCAAAAAAGTGCCTCTCCTTGAAGTGAAACAGACCTGGCAGTTCTGCTGTTTAATGACAAATGTTGGGGAAGAGGTCTGAAGGGTAATTTGTGGTAAAATAATACATGCAGATCTCATGTTCTACAACCAGAAACAGCACACTGATTTTTGATTCAGTACACTGTAAGATTGCGTGCTTTGCAGTTCCAGGTGTGGTAGAAAAAGCAATGAGGGAAGAGTGAAGGCAATTAAGAAAATGCTGTACTCATGAGGATTGTGTGCATCACTGACCTGATTTGTGGTTTGAAATCCCCCATTTCCAGAAGCATGGGGAAAGTGAGATCTCAAGTTTTCTCTTGTTTGGCCCAAGAGAGACAGAAAGAGGCTGGAAAATGTTGGGTTGCTGATACTGCTGTTATTTTCTATTTCTAAGGCCCTGCTGTCCAAAAAGAAAGACAAGCAAAATGTCCATTCTTAGCTCACCTTGCATAGGCTTCCAGGTATCTAGAAGGTGCTTACTTTATTTGTGTTTATAATGAGCCTGTGAAGTATGAGGGTCTTTCTAAAGAGAAATCTACTACAGGAAAAGGCTCAAATAGCAGTAGTCGTTATAAATAGCAAATGTCGCACATCACTAATTAGTTTCTTCTGAGTTTCTCAAAATTACTAAAAGAAATGTCTTTCTGTATATTTAACTAACCTAGCTAAATTATTAATCAGATTATACTTTATTTTTATGCTATCTCTAAGTTATAATGCTCCCTGTATTCTTCTCAGTCATGGAGAAATTTTTCAAAAGACTTTTTCTGACATGTATTTCTGAACTATTTTGATAAAATTCTATATTAAAAATACTTTGATCGAGTTGTTTTTATTTATCTTATTGCTTCATTAGTGACATAAAATCTTTAAGTAGCCCTATAGCTGTAATGATTATACTTTTCTAAGGGCATAAAACTACCTGTATGTCTACTGTTTTCTTATGGATTTGCAATTTTATCAGCACTTTCCCTTTGAAACTTTGTAAACCTCGGATGTCTTCTTAATATGCATCTGAAATGGGCTATGTGTATATCTCTACCCAATAGTTAATATTAAATTGCAAAGTTTATAAATTTCATTGAGTCTAGGAAAAACAGTGTCATAAATCTGCTTATAACCTTGCTTGCTGGTTTGTTGGCCATAATTCTTGACTTTTTGTAGATTTATCCAAAATCAAAGGGTTTAATAAGCTCTGCAAAATCATAGCAATCTGCCTACTGTAGCCTGCCAGAACTTTGCATGCTTCCTGGAAGGCAACAAGCAAATGGATTTTCTGCACATCAGCTTCCTCTAATTGTGGTGATTTGAAGTGAGGAAATCTATATGAAAATCAATTTCTGACTTTACAGTTTTCCTTTATTACGTCAATTTTTTTTGGGAATATTAAGGTCAGAGGAAGAAGAATTAGCTGATCTAATTCTGTCTGGAAACCTGTTCCTTTCTTTCACCAAGGACTGCTTTTGGAGCCGATGGTGTGTCGACAGGGAACTAATAACATAGGAAGCTACTCGAGCCTGTTGCCTTTCATCTGATTGCTGTGCACCCTTGTGAAGAGAGTACCCCTACCCTCCCTGTAACTAATGACCTTGCTATCTGCTTCTAACTGAAGCACTCCTGGCTGTCCTTGCGTGCTTCAGTTTTGAGCTTGCTGGGAAAGGTGTCCTGCTATTCCCAAGCTCATGGCCTGCTTCATTATTATTTTTTGGGGTTTTTTAACTACACCTATGTGAGCTTACTTGCTTTGCTGAGGTTTTGGGTTTTTTTTGACTGACTCAGATCAGGATCAAAGTAAGTGATACAATAAATTACTACCTGAGAGGTTTTCTACATGGAAGCTCTTCTGCATGATGTGACTTTATGCTATGTAATATTAACTGCTTAAGGTAATTAATATGTATGAAAAGTTTCAGAAGGGTACAGATCTCACTCCTTTAAAATTCTATTTTACTAAGCCAAGAAATCTCAAAACTTCTTTTTTTTTTTTAAATCTGAATATAAGGTTTTAATTCTGGCCATGTGAAATGGGGCTTTAATACCCCAAGATATGTATTTTGAGCAAAAAAACCCCAAATAACCAACCCCACAACCCCCCCAAGAAACTCAAAATCAGGCAATTAAAAATTAAGTTCTTGGCTTGCTTAGCCAGTGTTTCTTTGCTTTGCTTTTCTTTGCTTTTTTCTTTTTTTTTTGAACTAGGATGTGACCACAAAAACTCTTTACTGTGGACCTAAGTGTTTCCAGAAATACTCTCCTGTAAGGCAGTGTTCACACAAGGCTGCTCGCTCAAATTTTAATACAAAAAATTTTAGTTACATTTTCTCAAAAAATCAAGTTTACAGGTAATGTGTCTTTAGAAAGGATCTGAATTTTTAATCCTTTCAATTAATTTTCATATGTAAAACCTTCAGATGTGCCTGCAGGACATGAAGTTGCACAGAATGAACCATATTGTTACCAAATATTATGGTTACACGTAAAATACTCAAAACTCGGACTGTGCAAGGAATAAAGTTGCAAGTAAAATATTAATTTGTTCCTTTGTGTTCACACATGAAAATAATCTTTAGTAATAAATGATGCTTCGAATATGCATTTCTGTGCATGCAGAAATAAGGTGTATGTGCATGATGCCCAGAGATGCCATGTCCTCTGCAGCGGATAGAACAGTTTAGCATCTATTTACTTGTTTTTCACTGCATCCCATGCCTCACCTATCACTGCCTGTGGAAACAATCCCAGCGCTAAAGGCAGATGCACAAGTACCTGTATTGGCCACCATCACTGCACTAGTGTTTAACACGCCTTAACTACAACCCTCTGATAGGGTTTGGAGGCATCTTGGAGCAGGAGAGGGATTCCATCTCCCACTCACCACCTGAAATACGGTGGCACGTGGGGATAACATGGAAGATAAGCGTGCATTACGGTGGGCTGCTTAATCCCACTCCTAAATTGCCAAGGTGGTTGGTGTTGTTTGCCCAGCCACGTCCCACATCCCATGCAGGTGAACTTTATACTGGCAGGCCGCAGAGCAGGCGCTGCTGCCCGTCCTCGCCTTTTAATGATTAAAACCCGAAAGAAGCGTTGTGTTACACTGGCTAAACCCGGGAAACATTGTGAAAAGTTACCGGCAGCCTGGCTACAGCAGAGAGGTAAGAGCAGGGCCCACCAACGCAGCGTTTTGGCGCCTTTTAATCCCATCCCAGCCAACCGCCATTCTCTTCCCTTGGGGCATGGCTGGTGGCTCAAAGCACGGGCTGGGCTGCCAGGCTCCAGCCCTCACTGTCCCCTCACGGAGCCTCCGCGCTGCGGGCGGCCACACCTCGGAGCCTCTCCCGCGCAGGACGGGGGGAACAGAACGCGATGCCTCGGGCCCGCTCCACCGCCCGTAAGCGGGACTAGAACCTGCGACCCCCCGCCTGGCGACAACTCGCCGGTACCCACGCGGCCACCGGGGCAAAAGCAAGGCGCCCGCGCGCGCGCCCGCACGGGCCGGGGAAAGGAGGGGCGGGGCGATGTGCGTGCGCGCGCAGCTGGCGGCCGGTCGCGCGCGCTCCCCCAGGCTTCCCGGGGAATCCAGCGGCAGCAGGAAGAGGCGCTTCCCCCGCGCACGCGCAGCTGGCCTGGCGGGCGCGCGCTGAGCCGCGGCGGCGGGAGGGAGGGAGGGGGGAGGGGAGGGAAGCTGCTGAGGTAAAGTTAGGGGGAGAGAGAGACTCCGTCAGCGAAGCGAGAGCCGGGGAGGCTCGGCGGCCGCCATTACTGAGAGGGGAGCGTCGGGGAGCGAGCGGAGAACTGGGACTGGGGCTGCGCCGTCTGGGAGTGCTTGGGAGCTGCGGGCCAGAGAACGGAGAGGGCCCCGCGGGGAGGAAAAGCCGTGGGGGGTGCCGGCGTGGAGAGAGCGTCCCGGGAATGCTGCCGCTCCAGCCGCCGCCGCGGAGCCGGATTCCAACGGCGCGAGGTGAGGGGAGGAATCCGATCCTGTGGGAGCTGGCCCGGCCCGGCGGCCGGGAGCGGGGCGGCCGGCTTGGCAGGCGGAAGAGGAGCGGGGGGGGGAAGGAGGCGGCTGTGGCCCGGCGAGCTGGTGCGGCGGCCGCTGGCTGTAACCAGTTCAAGGGGCCGGGGCTGGCGTGGGGAGAGGGGAGACGGCTCCCTCCTCCCCTCGGTTGGCCCCCTCCGCGCGAGAGAGGGAGGGCAGGGAGCTGGGTGCCTGGTCCCAGACAGGTGATGAAGGCCTGAGCAATGGGAGGGTCTGAGCCTGCTGTACGAGGCTGCCAGCTGGTCATGGCTCTCCAGGGAGGGAGGAAGGCAAGCAGGAAGGAGAGCTTCCCTGCTCCTCTCTTCTTCCTCATTCCTTTTTTCCCCCGACTCCTTTAGCTTCCTCCCTTCTTCCATACCCACCACCTTTTCCTCCCCCCCTTCTGTTCTCCTTTCTCTGTACTTCTTTTCCTCCTCATTGCTTTCTTGTACTCATTCTAATCTTCTCTATGCTTTTCATTCTCTACTAAATTTGGACAGTTGTCAGTTCCTCTCCTCCTTCTTTTCACCTTCAAATATTGCTAGATATTAAATTTCAGAAAACTTCACTCTCCTAATGATGTGTGTGCATTTCTGTTTTTCCACCAGGTGGATTTTAAGGCTTTGAAATAGGGTAGCCAATTGCAGTGTTGCAGCTTTCAAGCATTTTGAATCTCTTCAGCCAGCATAACCTTTAGACTCTCTCCACCCAAGGGAAACACCAGAGACATACAGATATAATGCTACAGTGTTGTAAATATAGGACATAACGAGTATAAACCACTGATTTAATTAAAAATAGAAGACAGACCATTTGCTTATAAAAGGAAGACATACTTGCACCTTCCCCTCAGAATACACCCCACCCTTCCTCTATACCCCCCTTTTGCCCTCTTCTGTGTTGGTTTTGATACCAGCATGGAATATTTCCTTAATAAGTAGGAGGGAAATGTTTTTAATCTAGACCAAAATAGGCCTGTGGGGGTATGTGTGTATTCTTTAGTTTAGTGTCATGCAGATAACTGGAGGATTTTCTTTTTTTTTCTTAATAGAGATCCTTGACAGAAATTTAAAAACTCTGCGCTGCAGAGTAAAAACAGTAGAGGGAACAGCATTTGCTGGTCAGTTGGACGTCCATTTTAAACCTATGCACTGAAGCCAGTTGCAGCACTGATTCTTGCATACTTATTTCACCAATGAATGAAGAATTAATAGGTAGCTTATTTTCTATTGTGCTGTCTTACCTTCCTAAGGTTCTCTAGTATGATGGCTGTTTTCAGCAGTGACATCAGCAACCAGAGTTAAGTGCTTTCTCAAAAAACCCATACATACTTAAAATTGTTAGGACATAACAAAAATGAGCATGGTACAAATATTAATCCAGATGCATTTTTATAAGGGTTTGTTTTTGTTTGTGATGCTTTGGAAATTATTATTAGGAATTGTTAAAATCCTGTTTATAGTACACTACTGAAACTCAGTGCTACTAGAGCTTTGAAGTATAAAGAACAATAGTTTTTTAAAAGAGTCTTTAGTACTTAAAGTATCAGAAATTGTTTAAGCTTTGTTACATTATCACTAGCTTTTTTCAGTATAACAAGTTGCTTTTAAGCTAGGAACATACTGAGCTTAAATAGCATGAGTTTTTTAAGTATTCCTACATAAAGCTGCTGGCAGCATTGTAAAAATGTAAATAATTGCAACCAAGTGCCTACCACTCCCTGGTATTGGACTTTATTTTAGCCAAGGTGTTGCATATGGAACATAATCCAATTAAATACTTTAGGCTCAGACTGAATTGTTTTAAAATGCTATATTTAGCACTAACAGAATGAAATGCTGCACATGTTTCCGAGGTTAAAGATAAAATATGCTTTCCTAAAGCCATAGGTGTTTTTCCATGTGCAGGCTTTGTAGGAAAGAAAAGCACTGATCATAATAATAGGTTGTTCTGTGTAAGCTTACCCTTTGGGATTTGTTGTTTGAGTAGATGGTGCAAAAATAATTCCATTCTGTTTAGTAAAGGTATTAAAAGGATGTTGACGGTATCTGAGGGCTTCCTAAAGTACTTTTGTAGGAGAAGGTAAATCCCGTGTACCAGCATCCTTCAGGAATATTTTGTGTAAAACTTCAAAACACTCCACATCACTACTTTTAGTGGGCTAACTAGTATGTGGTGTGTTTTGCGGATTGCATGTACAAGGCATTCTTCAGGGATGATACTCTGTCCTTTGCTGGAGGAATGGAAGTTTGCGAAGCCAAATGCTTGGCATGAAGTTCTGCTGGCATGGCTGTGTGGGTGAGGAGCTGGAAGCGGGCACTTTTACGGACACGACGCACCTACGGGGGTGAAGCCCGCGGTGCGTTCTTGCAGCATGATAAGAAAGGAATGCTGTGGAGGGAGCCTGCGTGGCTCGGGAGAGCTCACCACGCCGGCGGGAGCTCCTACTGCCGGTGGCGGCGGCGCCGCCGCTAGAGGGCTGCGCGCGCGTACGGGTCTCGGGTGGCCCGGCCCGCCTCCCGCCGATGGCGCGGCTGCTCTAACCCTTGCAACCAGGTGCTTGAAGTCAGCGCAGGAGCTGACCGGTTTGAAGCGCTGCGCCGTGCTCCGGGCTGTAAGAAAAAGTTTAGTGATTAGGTTTGAAGTTGTCTCAGTAACGATGGGAATTCTGTCTTAGGACTTAGGGTTTTTCCCCCCCATATCTGTGTTACTTGATCTTAATGGGCACACAAAATCTTAACAGTGTTAACTTATTTTTTTGTACATTTGTTTGTTTGTTTGTTTTTTCCTTTTCTTTTTTTTTTTTTTTTTGTTTTCCCTAACCGCTGAGAATTTTTAGCCTAAAGGTCAGTGCAAGTGAGCTGGAAAATTCTTGGCTTTTTTTTTTTTTTTCATGAGTTTTAAAAAGTACTTGTAAAGGCATTACATTTTACAGATTATTGGCTGAGCCCTCTCATCACTTCCTTATAGTTATGTTTAATTAAAGAAACATAAGTTCAAAATTCCTCACAGAAAAATCTGAAGCTATTGTAGTAAAGTTGTTTTGATTTGAGCAATAACTGTGCTTTTCTAATCACTAACACCTATCAGAAGCCAAAAAGTTAATCTGTGATTAGTTCTGCACATCACATTGTGTGGTCAATTAGAGCTGTTTCTTTGCTTTGAGTTGCGATTCCCACATATTCTGTGTCAGTTTGCATACAACCATAGTAAAAGAATGCTTGTATTTAAAACAGTGAAACGAATACCTGCGTGGAGACAGCCTTCCAGTATCTGATGGGGGCTTATAAGGATGCTGGGGAGGGACTCTTCATTAGGGACTGTAGTGATAGGACAAGGGGTAATGGGTTTAAACTTAAACAGGGAAAGTTCAGGTTAGATATAAGGAGGAAGTTCTTTACAGTAAGAGTGGTGAGGCACTGGGATGGGTTGCCCAAGGAAGCTGTGAATGCTCCATCCCTGGTGGTGTTCAAGGCCAGGTTGGACAGAGCCTTGAGTGGCATGGTTTAGTGGGAGGTGTCCCTGCCCATGGCAAGGGAGTTGGGACTAGATGATCTTAAGGTCCTTTCCAACCCTAACTATTCTATGATTCTGTGCATAGTTTTGGAAATGTCTGTATTGTTGCATCTTGGTGTTAATTTATTTAAGCTGGCTAATTATTATATAGAATAGTATTTGCTGCTTACATATGCCTTTTTACTTTCTTAAATCATAATTTAGAAAAAGAAGTGAATATCCAGAGTTCTCATTTTACACAGGTAGAAATTACACATATGCCTTCTACAAGGTCAAACAACAAACTACTGTTTGAATTAAGTCTCAAAACTTATTGGTGTCAGGTCCTGGATTCTATATTGCAGTTCCTCATGAAGCAAAATAACATGAAATGATCCAGATAAGTGCATCAGTGAGATTTGTTTGCGTTGCTGAAACCAGGTGGTAATTTTTTCTTTTTGCAGGAAATGCAGTTTACCCCTTTTTCTGTCCTTACCTTGACCTTTTTTTCCTCATCTGCTTCTTTTTCTTATGGTTTTATCAATCTTTTTTGGATCCCTTATGTAAAATTTCTCCATTAGTTCTTTTGTGTTCTTCCTGAATAATTTTTTAAGTAAGCCTGATCAGGTAGTCTTACACTAAGAAACTTCTGTGAGTGCTGTGCATGTCTTTAGTAGGATCTTCTGTACAAAAAGAATTTAAGAATTTATTTTTCTTATAAGCTTGTACTTTTTCCTTTCCTGTTAAAATACAGGCTTTGAATCTGTACCGAATACTCTCAGATATTCAGAAATTTGTAGATAAGTAACTTGAGAGGCCTAAGTTTGGACTTACAAATTATTATCAATGCTGATAATTTGAACTTTCGTGGTTTACCTGTTTCTTGTACCTTGATCTGTTTTGTGATCTAATTTGCATAGGTTGGTTTGTGTGGGTTTTTTTTTCCATTTTTATTTTTTTTTCCCTTTCTTATTTTTTGTGAACAGCAATGATGATAATAGGTGCCCCTGGAACGCTAGATTCCAGCTAAAGAACTGTGTTTTGTTTTGAATTTAGTAATTAAGTTTAGGCTTTGATTTAATTTTGGGTAATACGCTGGTGGTCTTCAGAGTATTGTTATTAATAGAAGGACTTTAGTGAGTTTAGTAAGAACTAAGAACTTCTTTTTTTAAGCACACTGTTGCATTAATATGTAACACGGAGTTGGGCAGTAATTTTGTTTTTCCCCCTCTTTTTTTATAAATTGATTGCTTTTGTGTGCAAAGAATTATCTAGGCTACATTCAGTTATTATGATGGCTATCCTTTAGGGGTGGTGTTTGGCCAGCATACTAACTGAATCTGAAATGAATAGTGGTTGGGGTAATCTATTCTCATCCTTCATTTACCTAGCATGACTAATCACTATACCACTTAAATGGAATTCCTTTTCAGTCAGAGTATCACTGTTAAAGTCATTTCAAGGCATTGTCCTTTACAATCTTGTTATTGCTTGATTGAGCTTATTTCCTGATAACCAATCTGAATCTTTTTTCCCTAGTGTTGGGTGGTACTTGCTGTACTTTCAGAATTTGACCAGGGAGCACTGTATTTACCCTTACTTGAAAATAAGATTCAGATATGGTTGCTTAAGTAAGATTACCAGCATTTGTGAAGACAAGAAGGCCATGTTAGCAAAGAGAACAGGTCACATTAAGTGGCTAGAACCTCAACAGACTTTGGTGAATTGTTGATAAGATGACATTGGTATATTCCATGCCTGTTTTAGTTCCTAAAAAGGATTTAGATGTGAAGAGATTTCTTATGCTTGTTTGAGTGAAAAAGATACCTCTTGGTAAATATTGAATGAGAAGTAACAACATTATATAAAGCTACATCAACAGGTGGTTGTTGGTGGGTTTTTGGGTTTTTTTGTGTGGTTTTTTTTTGGTTTTGTTTTGATTTTGGATACCGTGCTCAATATTTTCTAGCGCTAAGTTTTGGTTCTTAAAAAGTGTGAAGTGAGGGATGACTTGGTATTAAAAACTTACTGTCAGCAGTAACATGAATCCAGAACTAAAACTTCCTTGGAATCATCGTCTTTAGTATTCGAAAGTATTGTGCATTCAAAAATCATCCTACAAACCATTTCAGTGAGTTTGATTTTTGTCCTGGTTTAAGCCCAGTGAGTAACTCAGAACCCAGCCAGTAACTCAGAACCAGGCAGCTGCTTGCTCACTCCCCGCCCCCCTTCCTAGAATGTGAAGGCAACTTGCAGTGCTGCACCAGCTACTAAGAAGGAGAAAAATGGCTGCTACTGCTGAACCCAGGACTATTGTACTTGTGATCTGCTGTATTAGTCACAGTAACTTTCTGTTGGTATATTTGTATACCTTGCAGATTATGAGTGCCCTTTTACAAAAGTTACTGCATAGTATGGTAATTGAAACTAACCCTGAAAAATACTGGCTGGAAACTGTTGCATCTAGATAAAATTACAGAGTGAGTAAAGGAAACCACTCTTACTTTGCCTGTTGACATTGTTTGCAGCTGCTTAAATATTTGTTGGTCATGAGCAATTCTGTAGAGTCTTCTAGATAACATTTCTGCTTCAGTCATGTTAGGTCTGAAGATGGTAAACATTTTTATATTCAGAAAGCAATTTCTGAATGTATTCTGAATGTATTCAGAAATGGATTTATTTGTAGGCAATTTTCTTAGGTATGGACACATCTACAAGTTCTACAAGAATTGTGCAGCCACAATTTCTAAATAATGGTAGGTGATTAACTATTTTAGTATTTATTAGTTGCTAATAATATGGTATTCTGTGCTAATGTTTAGAATTCTGCTTAGAAAAATCTGGGAGACGTATTTGGAAATACAGCTTTCTGTGGCTTCTTAATGCTTTTAGCTGATCTTGTGCGGACCTGTCTTTGAGCTTTCTCTTGTGGTATGTGCATTACAAAGTGGCTGGTGTTCCCTTTCTCCAGGCCCAAGATACATTCTTGCAGGCAGAGACTTTTCTTTTAGTTTGTCCGCTCTTCCATGTGCTCTTCTTCAGAGTCCCACAGTCTGTTTTCTCATGTGCAACTATCTGCTCTGCTCATGTAAGCTGTGGACAAAGTGGAGTGCCACAACTAGGAGGTAAGGACAGGGAGTGTGACTTACCTCGCATCTTCTCTTTCAAATAGTTGAATTTACCTTTGCAGCTAGGCCAGGCTTAGTGCAGGACTGACTGGCTGCTGTCTAATGATTTTGGTGCCATAAGATGAGAGCTGCAGTATTATCGTCGTACTGGTATATTGCTTATCACTATGGTTAAACTTTTTTTTTTTCTTTTTTTTCTCTTTTGTCCAAAAAAGGTTACGAAAAATGAAAGTTACTAAGTAGATACTAAAGCTTAGACTTTTTCAATTGCTTGTGTTATTCCCAAAGCAAAGTGGAATTACTAGTGAATATAATTGTAACTGACAAATCAAGAAAAAGCTCTGCCATACTATCTTCATGTTATGTTTAGCACATACACAGTGTAGTGCTGCATCTTGCTTTAAAAATGACACCTTTCCTTGGTTAAAAGTGGCTTACATCACGATCTGGTGTAAGTGCCTCTAGTTCTTTTCCTTTTCTGCATCTTAAAATATGCATCACTGCCCTGACAGGCTAAGTGTGGATTTTGTGTGGATGCAAACTGAAGAAGTTCAGTGGAAGAGAGTTCCATTTTTTTTGTTACTTTCTAGCGGCATTCCTCAGTTAAAATCAACACTTATCAAGGTTATACTAATAATTTGTATCTTAGTTGAGAATTCACAATCTTCAGGTATAATTATGGTTTCAGTTTCTGATTTGTCACAGCTTGTGAAGCTTTTTTTAATTTAGAAATGCTGTACTAAAGATAAAAAGGGTTTGAGGGTAGATGGTACTTTTTTTCTTAGTAATAAAATGTATGTACATGTATTTAGACATACATTCCTTTTATGTATTTTGTAAATTCTGACTATGCAAACTTCATCTTATGAAACTATGTTCTTGGTATCTTAAAATTCCAAATTCTTCTACAAGTGATTAGAGATTTTTGTATTTTACGATTTGTGTTATTTGAGACACTGTAGAATCATAGAATTAATTTGCTATATTCATTTATTTTTCAGAATAGGCTTCTGCAACCTAGATATTGTTAAAATACCAAGTTGAACTTATGAAATCATAGTTAATTACTTAAAAATTGTGCCTTCTCTGTCCCAAGTATTAATAGCTGTGCTTACAGAATTTAAACCCCCTATGTTTAGAGGAAGACCAGCCTGAACTCTTGATTCTGTTTATGAGTTTAAAATGAGGAAAACAATCTTCCTGCATAGGTGCAGTATTGTACATTCTCTGATTGCTGCCTCTGCATTCATGATTTTGTAATTAGTAACAAATCTGACTTTTTGGTTTCAGATCCCTCGGGGAAGGACTTGCTGAAGGACACTGTTTAAATGTGTGACATTACTGCAGGAAGATCACAGCGGGATAATCATCTTGCTTTGCACTTTGTTTTCCAAAGGGTGAGTTTGGGCTTTAGGTCTTCATAATTTTGTCTTTAAGGGGGCAGGAGGGTGAATAAGTACAAGATGTTGCGCCTTATTTTTTTTATAGCTACCTTTGGAAATCTAAAAGCCTGTAGAGACAAGGTCCTATGGTTTGACTGTAGAAGGTCAGAGATTCTTCCTGCAGTGATATCATACACTTTGTGTCTTCTGTAGTTCTCCATCATTTTTGTATTTAAACATAGAAATACTCTATTATTTTAAATTTGAAGATTTAAATTAGTTAGGGAAATCAAACAGCCACTCCTCTGTATCTGTAACAAAGATGAAGGGGGAGGGGAGCAATGACTTGAAGTGTTTTCGATTTGTTATAACAGAATTAGGCAGATTGAAGCCAGATAATTGAACTAACTTACCATGAATTTCCAGCGTGTATATTTCAAACCTGTACAATACTATAAAGTACCTTTAAATTACTGATATACTGAAAAGAGAAATCTTCCATTTGGTGAGCAATTTAATAGTGATTACATATTAAATGTGAAGTCATTATAATGTCAGAATTTTACCAGATTTATTACTTAATTAACATAGATTTAAATTTGTGACTTTGTTTTGTACAATTAGAGCAAAGTAGAAACTGTATAAAAAATGAAAAGAAAACCACACTGGTTTAAATATCTGTAGTGATTCAAATCCCACTATGGTGAAAATATTCCATGTCAGAAATTTGTAAAGGACTATGTGTTTATTTTTCCTTTGTTGGTGTCCCATTTCACCTTACTCTTTGTACTTCATCACTTAAACATGTATCGATTTGTCAAAACATTTATTGCTGGAGAAGGAAGAACCTTTGCTGCTTGAGGATGAGGAGTATCTGAAAGTATCGATTGTTTTGTATAAAGTAGTTGCAAATT
This sequence comes from Psittacus erithacus, assembly GCA_009867235.2. Taxonomy (NCBI): domain Eukaryota; kingdom Metazoa; phylum Chordata; class Aves; order Psittaciformes; family Psittacidae; genus Psittacus; species Psittacus erithacus. The sequence continues at coordinate 19,915 of WYDI02018487.1, forward strand.
GACAGCATCTTCCTGATTAAATGAAATAATCCTGTGGATGAAAGTTTTTGTGTTCTAGTTTAGTCCATGTCAAATCTGTATTGTGCTGTGGCAAACAGAAAACATTTTATAGTGCAAGTGCTGACTAAGCTTCTCATTCTAATACTCTGAGTGATGCTACTATGATAAGCTTTGCTGTAGAAAAAAAAACAGCTGGGCTTATTTATAGTAATATAAACACTGTTTATGAAGGATTTAGTTTTGGTAAGTATTTTTATTCCCAGGACAATTTTCTGTTTGCTCTAAATTCTGTCTTTCAAGAATATAGACCACAGTGGAAACAGTAAAAACAAAATTTAAAATACAAGTTGTTTTTCTGAATGTGCCTTTGAGAAAACTGATGCTAACAAAAAATCAAAAATCATTCTGAAGATACAGCATACTTCTTTCACTACTGCATGTCTTCATGTCTTGAATTAGTTTTACAAGTATTAAAGTAGAGAGCAGATTTTGAGAACTTTTTGGGTGACAGATTCTGCAGGTGTGTGATTTTGGTTTTTTTTTTTTCCGAAGGAAGGTACTACAGTATCTACAAATTGTTACTAAGAATGCAAAATACACAGTGACTGAAGTTGAGATACTGAGATTAAAATTTCAGTATTGATGCTTGTTATACTTTTTCCTTCATATATGGGCTTTTTACAGGTTTGTTTACATATATTTGTTATTTTGTACTCCACAAATGTAAAACCCAAGTATAAGTACAGTAGTCTGTACCTTTTGTTTATAGTGCTATGTGATAGGTGCCTTTTTACCAAGAAAATGAGGGAAGTATTCTTGCCAAAATATTTTCACAAAATTATAGAACAGTGTAGGTTGTGGAAGGCACCTCTTGAGGTCATTTTGTCCAGCCTCCCTGCTCAAGAAGGGTCGCCTAGAGCAGATTGCCCGGGACCATGTCCAGGTGACTCTTGAATATTTCCCTTTACAACCTGTCCGGGAACCGTCTTCCAGTACTCAGTCACCCTTACGATAAAAAAAGTGTTTCCTGGTATGGCACTTCCTGTATTTCACTCTGTGCCCATTGCCTCTTGTGATGTTACTGGGTATCACTGAAAGAGTCTGGTTCTGCCACCTTTGCATCTTTCCTCCAAATATTTGTACACATATATGAGATCTCCCCTGAGCCTTTTCTTCTCCAGGCTAAACAGTTCCAGCTCTCCCAGCCTTTCATTAAATGAGAGATGTTGTAGTCCCTTAATTGGCTTAATTGGTCCTTTGCTGGACTCTCAGGTAGCTCTGTATCTTTCTTGTAGTGTAGAGCTTGACACAGTGCATCAGGTGTGGCCTCACTGGTGCTGCACTGAGGGGAAGGTTCACCTACCTTGGCCTGCTAGCAGTGCTTTGTCTAATGCTGCCCAGGGTGCCATTAACCCTGTTTGCCATAAGTGTGTATTACTGGCTTGTGTTCATCTTGCTGTCCAGTGGCATCCCCAAGTCCTTTTCTGTAAAGCTGCTTTCCAGCCAGTTGGCTCCCAGCATATGCTGATCCATGGAGTTCTTCATCCCTGGATGCAGGACTTTGTGTTGCACAAGGCTTCTGTCAGCCCATGTCTTCAGCTTGTTGATGTCTCCTTGGATGGCAGCATAACCCTGTGGGGTGTCAGCTGCTCCTCCCATTTGTGTCACCAGCAAACTTGCTGTGGGTATGCTCTGCCCCATTGTCCAAGTCGTTAATGAAGATGCTGAAAAGTATTGGCCCCAGGACTGGTCCCTGGAGTATACCACTACTTTTCATGCCACTAAACACAACCTATTGGGCCTAGCCATTCAGTTTTTTGTTTCCCTTGTAATGTAATTGTTTTTAAAACAGTAAATATTTTTCCATTTGCAGTATGTATTTAAGCAGAGTCTTCTGATTAATAACACAGTTTGTAAGAATTGTTATACTCAAAGATAGCTTATACTCAAAGTAAAGCCACTGGAACCTTGTATGTAATTCGGTTAAGCTTGAGTGTAGATATAGTAGGCTTTGTTTACAGTTATTAAAAGGTTTTGATTTTTTCCTACAACCAGAAGAAATACTACATTGTAATCTTAAATTCTCAGATGTAAGGCTCAGTTTTCTGTATGTAGTATCTCTGTGACAATATTTGTACTTTTCTGTACAATTCAGGTTAGAAACTTCTCCTTAAAAGCAGTTTTCTGGTAGGATACAGATAAAGTAGTTCTGCAGATAGGTAGTGGTTAAGCCACATTGGCAACTTCCTGGTTTTACAGCTTCTTATGTGAAAGTTTTGTTATTGAAACCTAAACCCAAACCTACAAATGTACACTAAAGTAGTTAGTCACACAAGTAAGCATGCTGTCTAATGGATGTATGAGCGTGACTAGAAGTGTTTATGTGAATATTGAGTTGGGTTTAGAGTTTTTGTGTTGCATTTATTGTAGTGGAAAATGCTTCTAGTGCCTAGCACCCTAAGTTATGAAGAAAACCAGTAATTTGGGGTTTTGGGTATGGGTTGTTTTTCTTTTTTAGAAGTATGCTGGTCTATCAAAGTAGGTATGAACTATTATTAAATGGTACCTAAAGCCTGGTTGGTTTTAAATTTATAATACAAATAGTATTGACATGAATTAATTCTGACTTTAAGATTTCATTTAAAGTAGTTGTAAAATTTCGTACACCTAGAAAACACTTTCAGAGTGAGCAATCAAAAGTGCTTTTTTTTCTCTTGAATATTAGAAGGAAATACCTGCAATCTTGAAAATTTTTTCCTTCTTTGTTTTCCTTAGGAAGATGATCCTTATCAACCTGGCTCTCTGAGGTTCTCTCAATACAAGCTGAAGCAGGAACAACTGGAAGCTATTTCTGGAACCCTGAATATACAACTTAAATTTGTAGGAGCCTTTCCAGAATGAAAACCACATACAGTTACATTGATAATTGCAAAAGGATGAGAGGAAAGCTATGATGGCAAAAAACAAAGAGCCACGCCCTCCGTCTTATGCTGTTAGTGTTGTTGGACTGTCTGGAACTGAAAAGGATAAAGGTAATTGTGGAGTTGGAAAGTCATGTTTGTGCAATAGATTCGTTCGTTCAAAAGCAGATGAATATTACCTTGAGCATACCTCTGTGCTTAGCACAATTGACTTTGGAGGAAGAGTTGTTAACAATGATCACTTTTTGTACTGGGGTGACGTAACACAAAGCGGTGAGGATGGAATTGAGTGCAGAATTCATGTAATTGAACAGACTGAGTTCATTGATGATCAGACTTTCTTGCCTCATCGGAGTACAAATTTACAACCATATATAAAACGTGCAGCTGCCTCCAAACTGCAGTCAGCAGAAAAACTAATGTACATTTGCACAGATCAGCTAGGCTTGGAGCAAGACTTTGAGCAAAAACAAATGCCTGAAGGGAAATTAAGCATAGATGGGTTTTTATTGTGCATTGACGTAAGCCAAGGCTGCAATAGGAAGTTTGATGATCAACTTAAATTTGTGAATAATCTCTATATCCAGCTCTCAAAATCCAAAAAGCCCATAATAATAGCAGCAACGAAATGTGATGAATGTGTGGATCATTATCTGCGAGAGGTTCAGGCCTTTGCTTCAAATAAGAAGAACCTTGTGGTAGTGGAGACGTCGGCAAGATTCAATGTCAATGTTGAAACGTGTTTTACTGCACTGGTACAAATGATGGATAAAACTCGTGGTAAACCTAAAATAATCCCCTATCTGGATGCCTATAAAACTCAAAGGCAGCTAGTTTTTACAGCAACAGACAAGTTTGAAAAACTTGTCCAAACTGTGAGAGACTATCATGCAACTTGGAAAACTGTTAGTAATAAACTGAAAAACCACCCTGACTATGAAGAGTACATAAATTTGGAAGGAACAAAAAAGGCCAAAAACACATTTTCAAAACACATAGAGCAGCTTAAACAGGAACATATTCGAAAAAGAAAAGAAGAATACATTAATGCATTGCCAAGAGCTCTTAACACTCTTCTGTCAAATCTTGAAGAGATTGAACGCTTGAGCTGGTCAGAAGCCTTGAAGGTAATGGAGAAAAGGCCTGACTTCCAGTCCTGTTTTGTAGTGCTTGAAAAAACACCCTGGGATGAAACTGACCATATAGATAAAGTGAATGACAGACGGATTCCATTTGACCTTCTCACTACGCCAGAGGCAGAGAAAGTTTACAAAAACCACGTGCAGCATCTTATATCTGAAAAAAGGAGGGTTGAAATGAAGGAGAAATTCAAAAAAACTCTTGAGAAAATCCAGTTCATTTCACCTGGACAGCCATGGGAAGAAGTTATATGTTTTGTGGTAGAGGATGAAGCATTCAGATACATCACAGATGCAGATAGTAAAGAAGTGTATGGTAGGCACCAGAGGGAGATTGTTGAAAAAGCCAAAGAGGAGTTTCAGGAAATGCTTTTTGAACATTCAGAGCTGTTTTATGACCTGGATCTTAATGCAACACCGAGTTCAGATAAAATGAGTGAAATTCATGCAGTTCTGAGTGAAGAACCTAGATACAAAGCTTTACAGAAACTTGCACCTGACAGAGAATCTCTTCTGCTTAAACACATAGGATTTGTTTATCACCCAACTAAAGAAACTTGTCTCAGTGGCCAAAATTGTACGGACATTAAAGTAGAGCAGTTACTTGCCAACAGTCTTGTGCAGCAAGACCATGGTCGCTCAAATTTATACCATGATAGTGCCAACATTGATAAAGTCAATCTCTTCATTTTGGGGAAGGATGGCCTTGCACAAGAATTGGCAAATGAAATTCGCACACAATCCACTGATGATGAATACGCATTAGACGGAAAAATATATGAACTAGATCTTAGGCCAGTTGATGCAAAATCCCCATACCTGTTGACTCAGTTGTGGACTTCAGCCTTCAAACCACATGGTTGTTTCTGTGTATTTAACTCTATTGAATCACTGAATTTTATTGGGGAGTGCATTGCAAAAATAAGGGCTGAAGCATCTCAGATAAGGAGAGACAAGTATATGGCTAATCTTCCATTTACATTAATACTGGCTAACCAGAGGGACAGTGTTAGCAAGAATCTACCTATTCTGAGACATCAAGGACAGCAGTTGGCCAACAAATTACAATGTCCTTTTGTAGATGTACCTGCTGGTACATATCCACGCAAATTCAATGAGGCCCAAATAAAACAAGCTCTGAGGGGAGTACTGGAAGCAGTTAAACACAATTTTGATGTTGTAAGTCCAGTTCCCACCATTAAAGATCTGTCGGAAGCGGACTTAAGAATAGTCATGTGTGCCATGTGTGGTGATCCATTTAGTGTGGATCTTATTCTGTCGCCCTTCCTGGACTCTCACTCCTGTAGTGCTGCTCAGGCTGGCCAGAATAATTCTTTGATGCTTGATAAAATAATAGGTGAAAAGAGGCGTCGAATACAGATAACTATATTATCATATCATTCTTCAATTGGTGTAAGGAAAGATGAACTTGTTCATGGATATATACTGGTCTATTCTGCGAAGCGAAAGGCATCCATGGGAATGCTTCGGGCATTTCTTTCTGAAGTTCAGGACACGATTCCTGTCCAGTTAGTGGCTGTTACTGATAGCCAGGCAGACTTCTTTGAAAATGAAGCAATCAAAGAACTCATGACAGAAGGGGAACATATAGCAACAGAGATTACTGCTAAGTTTACAGCTTTATATTCATTATCTCAGTATCATCGTCAGACTGAGGTTTTCACATTGTTCTTCAGTGATGTATTAGAGAAGAAAAACATGATTGAAAGTTCTTATATGTCAGACAGCACAAGGGAAACAACCCATACAAGTGAAGATGTTTTTCCCAGATCTCCCAGAGGAAGTTCCCTTGACTATAATTATCCAGATTCAGAGGATGATGCTGAAGGACCACCACCTTACAGTCCAATTGGTGATGATGTGAGGTTAATCCCAGCACCTAGTGACCGTTCAAAGTACCGATTGGATCTGGAAGGAAACGAATATCCTGTTCACAGTACGCCGCTCAATTGTCATGACCATGAACGTAACCATAAAGTGCCTCCTCCAATAAAACCGAAACCACTTGTTCCAAGAACAAATGTGAAAAAACTAGATCCTAATCTCCTGAAAACAATTGAGGCAGGTATTGGCAAAAACCCTAGGAAACAGCCTTCTCGAGTGCCTGTGGCACCACCAGAAGATATAGACCAATCTGACAACTATGCTGAACCTATTGACACTCTTTTCAAACATAAAGGCTTTGCAGATGATATCTATGCGGTTCCAGATGATAGTCAGAATCGTATTATTAAGGTTCGAAACTCAATTGTTATAAATACCCAAGGTGAGGAAGAAAATGGGTTTTCTGATAGAATATCCAAAAGTCATGGGGAAAGAAGGCCTTCAAAATACAAATACAAGTCTAAAACTCTGTTCAGCAAAGCTAAGTCTTACTATAGGAGAACACATTCGGATGCAAGTGACGATGAGGCTTTCACTACCTCAAAAACTAAAAGAAAAGGAAGACATCGTGGAAGTGAAGAAGACCCACTTCTTTCACCTGTTGAAACATGGAAGGGTGGCATAGATAACCCTGCTATTACATCGGATCAAGAACTGGATGAGAAAAAAATGAAAAAGAAAACTCACAAAGTAAAAGAAGATAAGAAGGTAAGTCGATTTAAATTGTATTTACGACTTCTGGTATGTTCTAAGAAGGGAACATTCAAAATATGCCAGAGTTGCACCCTGTTTTGAAACAGGTGTTTTCAAATTTTGATGTAACATTGTTTGATTTTTGTCCAAGTTCCTACTTAACTTCCTCAGAACTAGCAAACCTGGGGGAATGAGATAGTTTGTCTAGCTAATCAGCTGTTCAGTAAGTTTCTGTTCTTTTCACCTCTGTACATGTGCAGTCTCTCTTCCATGTGAGTAAGTGAAGACAGAATTTGGTTAATCATAACATCTTAAAAAAAAAAAAAAGTTGCTGTGTGAATTCTTGGGTAGAACTGGTTCTTGCAGTTCTGGCTGCTAGAGCAAAGTTTGGGGCTAGTGAATGAAAGGGGTGGTTTCTTTTTAATTCTTAATTGTCTGCCTGGAATTCTGAAACAAGAACACGAAAGGGAAACTTTGTTGAGTGGTTTCAGTGACTGCTGCATTTTCCTAGTATGGGCAAGTAGGTAATCAAGCAGAAAGCTGTGCTACCTGTACAATTCTTAAACAAAATAAAAGGAACAAAATGCCTGCCTGGTATGGGTTTGTAAGTAATGATACGATGTTCTACTTGAAAAATGTCTGCCTTTTTAGTTTGATCTTTATGTTTGATAGTTACTTATCTTTTGACCTACTGCTGTAAAGATTTTTACATCGGTGTAGTGTTGTGGTGTGGATTCTCAATGTATACACTTTATAGTTTAGATTTTAATTTTAGGCTAGCAGTCATTGTCTTCATACAGTTTATGTTTACTATTAAATCAGGAGTGTGCCTGGTCACTTAGATATTTTCTTTCTAGTCTTAAAATGAATCAACCTTTTTAATGTTGTCTTTTGTTACCGTTTTAAGAATGTCCCTTTTAGCTTAAATCTGACAGCACTTGAACAGCATTTAGAAATAAGTTTTGTTTAAGCACAGCATGCTTAAATTTTACTAATGGATTAAATTCTGAATTGCACTTCCTGGCATGCAGCTGTGATTTGAATTACATGAGTGATTTAAAGGGTACTATATTTTCTTAAAGCTTACTCATAGATAATGATGTCTTGTGGGCATAAATCATAAGGTTAAAATTACTTTGAAGTTGTTTTTTTTGCGAAACTTATTTTTTTTAAAACAATAATTTGTATAGTTTTGATTGAAATAGTCTTGCTACATAGAAATTGAAATGTAATATTCATAATCCTGCTACTGTCTGAGCTGTGTTGACTTGACAGAGAGTTCCTCTGACTTGGGTATTTATGTTTGAAATGTGGAGACCTAATGTAGTGGTATCTTCTCTCCCTGGTGCTGTGTCAGAAACCCCTGATATCTTTACCAAAGCTTCTGCTTTGGACTTTGGCCTGTTGAGAGGCAGCCTGAGTCGAAAGTTTTAGGCTGTTCTAAGTTTTTGTAGTAGGTTAAGACTCTTGAATCAAGAGTATAAGGGTTTTGGTTTGTGTTTGTGGTGGTTTTCTTTTTTCCTTTTTTTTTTTGGTTATATCTTGCAAGTTGAGGTCCAGGGCTGCTAGTTTCAACTTAGAGAAAATTTAATAGTAGAAGTACAAGTTACTGTGATGATGGTGAAAGCAAATTTAACTTGATAACTGAAATGTTTGCAAGCATTCAAAATATCTAAGAATGTTGAGTGCTTATTGCTTTTGATAAGTAGTGACTTCTATATGTGTTGACTTGCGTTATGTCAAAGTGAGAGTAGTTCCAGTTTATCTGAGAATCATTCCAGTTTCTAATGTACTCCTTTGGTTTTTAAACTGTTGATTCTTTTGCAAGAGCCATGCAGTTTTACGATATTTGGAACTTATTCCAACATGTTCACCATGTTGTTGTTTTAGATGAGCGTCTAGCAGTCTTTAATTACCAGAACTGAAAAATTATTCAGATGATATTTTCCTTGTTGGCTGTTATTTAACCCATCTGAGGGATGTTAGTGCACCAGTACTTACAGATTACTTCCTGGGCTTTTTTTGAGAATTTTGACCCTTTGAATGTGAAAGGGATAAATAAAATTTTTGTACTCTTTTCTGAATGTTGCTTAAAGCTCTTACTGATGCTTTTCCTAAATTGTTGTATGTAAAAGGAATATAAGATACACATGTAACTACTCTTGCTATAACTACAGTGATTCTGAAATAGAGAATTCTTATGAACAAAATTAATATGTTTGGAAAAACTCAACCTTTGAAGTCTGAGATCCTTATTGTCTCTGTCAAAGATTACAACTTGATCTTGTGCTTTTACTTTGAAGTATGCTGTTGCTTTTTAAAGCCCAAATGGGATGTAACATTCTTGATACTCCTTTCATCCTTGTTGGTTTGAGGGGTTTGAAATGTGGTGCTTCTAGGTGGGTTTCTTGTATGGTATTGCAGACAGCTCCTATGCACAGTCATTTGTGGGTTTTGTACTAGAGTTTTCAGTTACGCAAAGCAGGCTTCATATAGAAGCAGAATTTGGCTATGGAGACATGTTTCAATTGTTTTGTAAAACTATGTAGGGGGGTATTGTTTTTTTTTTTTTTTTTTTTGTGTGTGTGTGTGTTAGCTTCCCACTCTCCTATCCCTCCCCATTTATGACAATTACTTTAAAGTTAAAACCAGTGAAAGTTTCTTGAAGGAAATTTACTTTCCTGTTGGGGGCTGTTCTGGAAACTGTCCTAAAGGCAGGCTCAGAATAAAGAAACATTTAAAGATAATGTGTTTCAAGAAAGAGACACAATCTTGCTGAAGGATGCTTGTTCTGTCCGGATGCTTCCAGAGCCCAATCTCCCAAGTTACGTGATGAAATCATATAAAAGTATGGGCACTAGGACAGATACAGGGAGGCAATGGGTATACAGTGATCATGTGAAAAATTGAAGACAGCAAGAGCTGCATGGGTAGGGAGGAGGAAGGAAGTTTCAGAAAACATTATAATAGGAAAGCCAACAGCTTCTTTTTACAAACCGGAATCTGTCAGCCATAGTTTGACTGATCTGCTAACGCATATACCAAACTTAACAATATGTATTCACAATAGGTGTTTTGTTGTTTTTTTTTTTTTTTTTTTTTTAAGGCAGAAGTAAAGACTCGGAATTCTGCTACTAGTTGCTGTTTGTAAGAATAAAGTAAGATGTTTTACAATGGAAGGTATAGCAGTGACAAATCTGTGGCAAGCAATTAATATTATTTGCAAGGTCCTCTAATGCTGCGTACTACCCAAGGAAATTAAATAATTTGAGACTAAGGCCAGTTAAGCTGCTTTGGTCTGATTTATTTGGCGATTGTTTTTGTCCCGAACACCGTGTTTGCATTTTCAGTTCTTGTTTCTGTATGCTGGTAGTCAGAGCTGGAAGAACCATGCTTGAGCTCTGTTTTCAGTTATCACAGGAATGATTCCTCTGATTCCTTCATTCTCACTGTTCTTTAAAACTCATTTACACCTTTCCTTGTGTTAACATTTCTGCTGAAATGTTTTTTTCCCTTTGTCATTGGTCACCCCCAGTGAGATAAAGTGAATATAACTGCTTTGTGACCTGTGTTTTAGAAGATTAAAGATGGTTTTGTAATTCCCTCTGAACTTATGCTTTTGAAAGAGTGACTGAAACTGTGTATAGTATTGCAAAGAATGTCATAGAAGTGCATCATATCATCTTAATGTTTGTTGATCTGTACTAGAAATTACAGCCTGACACAATTGTGTGATTGCACTTAAGTGTCTTAGCAGCAGTTCAGTTACTATCACTTTATGAACCTTTGGCTTTTTCTTGTCCTTTGTATTTTCCAGCTAATGACTTCCTACTGTATAGTACATGCATATTAGAGTATGTGCACACGCATATAGTACATATGTGTAATACATATACATTATAGTACATGCTACATGCACATTCCAGTGTATGATTTTTCCGTTAGTCTATGACCTTGCCCTTTTTGTTGTTGAATATCATCCTATTTCTGTCACTCTGGTTGTCTCAGAAGTTTCTGATATGCCACCATATGATATGCCTTACTAAAGTCCAGATTAGTAAAACCAGCTGGTTGCTGAGGTTTCTTTGCCTTTCAAAAAGAATACGCTTTTAATGGTGAAGGTTGAATCAGTCTAGCATAGTCAATCTTGTGATACACTGGCCTGGGTTCAGCAGTAGCAGTCATTTTTCTCCTTCTTAGTAGCTGGTGTAGCGCTGTTTTTGTTACTTTCGGTCTGGGAACAGTGCTGATAACACCGATGTTTTTAGCTGTTGCTTAGAATGTTTAGACTGACCAAGGACTTTCTGAGCCTCATGCTCTGCCA
>WYDI02018487.1:30996-45101 GCA_009867235.2 Psittacus erithacus
CATTGTATTCTCTTTTCTTGTTATTTCCTTTATCATTATTATTATTGGTGGTAGCAGTAGTGATTTGTGTTATACCTCAGTTATTAAACTGTTCTTATCTCAGCCTGTGGGAGTTGTATTCTTCTTTATTCTCCTCCCCATCCCTCCGGAAGCTGAGGGAGAAATGGGGGGGGAGTGAGTGAGCGGGCTGCATGGCAGGGCTTAAACCACGACATACACGTACCTTTATTTTATGTTATTACCATGTTTCTAAAAGTTCTGAAAAAATTTATTGTATGGCCTTGCATGTGCTACTAACAAATGGACTGTTAAACATTTTCTGGCAAGGCACTATATGAAAAAATGTGGAGAAAAGGAAAAAAAGAAAGCGGTCTGGCTTCAGTTGTGCAATTTCTTAGCCAAGTTGATGTGGAGTTGTGTGCACACTGTGCTTGAATGCTTACAAGTGCATGTTGTGTGCCAGTATTTGTTAATGTGCTTTTTTTTTTTTTTTTTTTTTTTCCTTCCCTGTTGTGGTTTAAGCCCAGTCAGCCGTGCAGTTGCTCTCTCACTCCCTCCCCTTCTTCCCCCTGACTCCCGGAGGGATGGGGAGGAGAATCGAAAGAATGCAACTCCCACGGGTTGAGATAAGAACAGTCCAGTAACTAGGGTATAACTCAAACCACGACTGCTACCACCAATAATAATAATGATAAGGGAAATAACAAGGGAAGAGAATGCATCTGCTAACCACCTGCCGACCACTACCCAGCCTGACCTGAGCAGTGATCTAGCCCTTCTGGGTAACTGCCCCCAGTTTACATTCTGGGCATGATGTGCTGTGATATAGAATACCTCTTTGGTCAGTTTGGGTCAGGTGTCCTGTGTCTGCTTCCTCCTGGCTTCCCCTCCTCTCTGCAGAGGATGAGACTCAGAAAGTCCTTGGTCAGAGTAAACATTACTGGGCAGCAGCTAAAAAACATTGGTGTTATCAGCACTGTTCCCAGGCCGAAATTCAAAACCACAGCGCTGTACCAGCTACTAAGAAGGAGAAAAATGACTGCCACTGCTAAACCCAGGACATTCCCCTACAGAACTTTTCCTGTAAAAGTTTCTGTTATGAAAAAGCACTTAGTCCTTTCTGTAGTTATTGCACAAAGTACCTCTCAGAATCATTTTCCAGAGTGAATTCTCCCCTTTATCAGCATGCTTTCTGTGTTTGATTATTTGTTTTCTTCACAAACTTGGAGGAACTGAGCACAGAGGACAATGTTGATCTGCAGCTTGCCTCAGCTGTTTCTACTTTGCCAAGCCAGACCTCTCCAGCTGAGATGTGTGCTCATTGATCTGCATCTTTAATAAAAATTGCAAGTGGGAACTACAAGTAGATGCTTGGCTTGATTAGAATCTTCAGCATTGTAATACTAAGGTCTACTATAGAACATTATTTTGAGTTAGTACACACCACTCTTTTTAAAAGCAGCAGCCTTGCAGACCATATAATAAATTAATTTTGTCTTTAACTTGATGAATTTGGAGATATGAGCAACAGAAAGAAAATACAGATTTCAGGACATGAAAGGGCAGTGATAGTTTCTAGAGGATCGGGATCTTGCTGGAGGAAGCTTTAAATCTCAAACAAAAGGAACCTTTTCATATATCTATAATAACCCTAAAGCTGCAACTGTCACACAGTTTATGCATTGATATATGACCTAAACCACAGTGCTTCTTGGCTTGGAATGTTCTTCTCGTGTAAACAAGCTTGATAAAAATATGTTTTAAATTATTTATCAATTATTATTGATTTATCTGTTATTATGACTACATTAAATAACTGAAGTTATTTTTGACTGTTGTCTTAATTTAGTAATTCCCTGTACAGCAGGAAGGCTGCCTGGTCTGACAATGTGTAGCTATTCCACATAATTACAATTAGCCTTATTATTTGTCTTTACTATGGAATAATTTCAGTAGTATGGGAGTATTGAAAATTTACCCATCTAATTTAGAGCTCTTCATGAATACTTTGAGATATGACGAGTGTTCTTGTCTTGTTGTAGAAGAATTATTTTGTTTATACCTTTGTAAAATTAGGAGTCAGATTAGTAAAAGTATATTTTCTTAATGAAAGAAATTACTCAAAGTACTTCTGAAAACAAATCCTAACTACAGAGGTCTTGTAAACAATATAGTAAATCAACAAATCAGTGAAAATTCTTTGACATACCACTGTTAAGTTACTAAATCTGTAAAAGTTTCACTATTTTTATTCTCTGACCTATAGTCAATAGTTTCATTACTCAAGGTCTGATTTTTTTTTTTCTTTTTTTTTTTTTTTTTTGGTGATTGGAGTTTCCAGCTGTGTTGTTAAATTAAATCTGAAAAACAGTGCTTTAAAGCATTATGCTTTGCAATCTTGTTTGCAAACAGCATTTGTTATTTCCAAAGAAGATAGTGAATTATGTTCTTTCCATTTTCCTTTATGCCAAGGTGGTTGTAAGATGCCTTTTTCTTTAATCCCTAAACTTCTCAATGGAAAAATTTACAAGCACCTAGATGAACTATCACATGTAGTATGTTCTAAAACAAGTATGAGTAAGTAGTACAGGTTTGACATCTATTTTTCTATGCTTGAACTTGTTTGCTGTTATTATAATTTCAAAATTACATGGAATTTTATGTTGAAACTATTACTGAAATAGTGTCAGGAACTGTACACCCCATATGTGTTGATCTCAGTTTTAGTATGACTAAGGTAAACATGTGAGAAATGGAAGATAACTTACATTTGGATTTAGCTGTTCTTGTGTAAATTCAATGGTTGATTTAGCAAAGTACTGTCTATTTCAGATTAGAATGATTGTTTTTTTTTGTTTGTTTGTTTGTTTCCCCTCTCCAGATGAGTATAAGAAATACCAAAATCTGTCCTTTCAGGTTTCATCTGTTCAAATTTAACACTCTTAAAATGTGTATTTGGAGCCATATGCCTTCTTGAGCCTCTATAGTTTAAAACTTAGTGTAGCAAGCTGGAACCCTAAAAATGGCAGAAGGCATGAGGGGAAGAAAGAGCATGTTAGGGACCATTGTCTGCAGTATTCATATGTCATATAAATTTCTGAGGAGCTAGTCCTGAAGTAGAGATTGCAAATATTTTATTAAGCCTATAAAACGAATGCTGTTCAGGGTGTGTGGTTTTATGAAGTATTTTAATGCACCTGAAAATATGGACTTTGCCCTCTGTGACCCTTGGGCTGACTACAAATGAAGCAGGCAAAAATTTTTCTTTGTATTAAAGGTAGTAGTGAAGTGTGTGGGAGATAGAGAAGTGCTTAAATTTCTCCTTTGATAAATAAATTATGATGATCCCGCCATTCTGATGTGATGGAGGTAAGAGGAAAAAAGGATGGGGGAGCCTGGCTTAAGCAGACAGGACTTGCTAGAATAAGTAGAGCATCCATAAAGGTGTTTGATAGGTAGGTTTGGGCAGATTTATTTAGGTTTTGAAGTTAATTTTAATAGGTTGCATTTATGTGCATTGTACTCTGAAGTCTCACAGCTGGCTGAAGTTTCAGCCTTGTTTCTCTCTAGCAGATGAGTGCTGCTGAGCTGATGCCCTGGTACCTACAGTCAAGAGAGTCAATCTGGAGTGTACTTTAAATCTCCATTTTCATGGTTTTATGATTTTTATAATGATATTTTAAGTGTTGAAATCAAGAATTAGATACTGTACTAAAATATATGTTTTTATGTTTACTTTGCCTTTTCTTAAGAGAACTTTAGCTAATCTTCTGCAACACGTTTCAGTGATTAAACTACTGTAATTAAAGCAGTGTTGCACGTAAGTGCTTTTGGTAACAGCAATGCAAGGCAAGTTTGGGATTCTCAGAGTTAAAATGCTTTCCTGCCAAAATATGTAAGGATCAGCTGGAGGTTTGTCATTAATCTCTGTTAAGGTAAGAAGAGATGTTGTCTTTGGCAAGAAGCAAGTGGTGAAACCCATGCTGTAACGCTTAACATTAGTGCAGCAATCGATTGTAAAAACCAGATTTATATGACACCTAAGGATTTCAGTATTCTAGTGTTGGGATTGTGTTTTAATTACATGAAACAGTGCTATGTCAAAGAATGAGCTTTTTGCTGGGATTAACTAAGAAAACTTTTGTGCTGCTTCTTGTTTTCTTTAACTTGGTGCCTGCTAGTCCTTTTTTATTACGATGTAGAAGCATACAAAATTGTGCCTAAGTTAGTGCACTCTGGATGCAGTATCAAGCAACTGCTGTATTGTGGGGAGAAGGTGTATTGGGCAAAACTATTTTTTTTTTTTTAATAGTAAAAATTACTATATTGTAAAAATATCTGGGGCAAAAAGAGTAATCTCTCTGCAAAATCTGGGAATTTAAAATGATTCACCTTTTTCAGGTGCTGTTTAACTAAATCAATAATGCTTAACAGTGTTTATGTTTAAATATTGTATCATTAGAGAACTTTTAACAGTTAATTTTACACAGAAAAATTTATGATAGTCATTATCCTGACTAGCAGATCTTAAAGTTCCATCCAGAGCTACTGTTTTCTCTGAGTGGGGAACAAGGATTAAAAAAAAAGCTTTCACTAAAGCTTGGTTTGGTTAGAAATAAGACCTGCATTTTTTTTCTGGACGGTTGATCTTTTCACTAAGATCAGGTCTTTTGCACAGTAATATGCTTTTTCATTCAGAACAGGATCTTTGCGTAAGAAGTCCAGATACGTATGGAAGTCACAAATTAGGAAATACATGGTGGATTTTTAATACCTTGAAGTTTTGTTGTTAATTTGCAAAAGTGTTAGAAGTTATTAGAAGTTTTTGTGAAGATTGTGTAGATTGTGGTGTTTGCATGAAGATTTGATATGCACTGTCATTGGATGGTTTACCCCCTCAGATGAAGAAAGGGAAATCTTGAAAGATATTTTAATAAATATTTAACAGGACAGAGACAAAATACATAATGGTACGTAGTGGTAGATAGCTGAAGAAATTATTATTGTGACTTTGTCTGCCTTGTGAAATCCCGATTTCATGTTTATGGAATAGCCCTGCAATGATCATCTTGTCTCCTATTCTACTTTTAGATCAGCTTGAGAAGGACTTCAGGGTTTTGGTTGTTTGTGGTGTTTTTATTTATTTATTTATGTATTCTTTTGTTCTTTTTTCTTTAGATTCTCTAGACAAACTAGTCACATTGTCAGTTAAACTGTTTCTGGTAGACAATTCTGTATAAGAAAACTTCCTGCTCTTTTGAGTGTGTATTGTCATGCTTGATATCTCAGTCCCTTACAACCATTCTTCTAAATGCAGGAAAATTACTAGAAAAAAACCTCATTCTTTGTTGCGGCTTTGCAGGCACATTTCGCTCACTTTGTCCGGGTTTTGCACCTTTAGCTTCATTTGGCACTTTCAGCTGCTGCTCCTCTGAACTCAATGTTGCATAAATAAGATTTTGCCACTAAAAAGAAAATGGCCAATAAACTGAGTGCTGGGGACTTCAGAGCTGGGGACTGCAGAAGTGAGAAGGAAGGAAGGAAAAGCTGTTTCTAAACTGAAGTCACATATGGGCGGAACCAGTTATCCAAGATGAATAAAAGTTAGGCAAAGAGTTGACAGTTGAAAAGAATGGTTTCAGATATTGTCTGCTTTGTCATGAAAGTTTATTGTAAAGTTTTATCCTAAGTTCTTTTTTTTGTGAACTTTTTATTAGATTTTCAGTTAATGTAAAACTTCAGGAGAAATGTGTTGCTGGAGAGCAATTTTTTTCTAATATTTTGAAGAACTCTTTTATAGAAATCCAGAATTTTAAAGATAAGCCTATTTTTTGTTAGCCTTCTGTTACCATGGTCAGTCACAGAAACTGCTGCTGATTTTAAGAGCCACAAGCTATTTAACAAAGAGGCATTATGCATAAATAAAAAGTTTTACTTTTACTGTTGTTTAATTAGGTTACTGAAAGGCTTTGGTTTACAGGTATTTTTATCAAGTACTGGAGGAATTCCAGAGGTGCTGTAGGGTGAGGGTTGGAGAAATGGTCTTTAGGCTGGAGTTTTCACTTTCTTCTCTAGAATTCAGCTTCATCTCAATTCTCAGTGAGCAAGGCAATCATGAATGTGTACCTTGCTAGGTAGTCTGTAAGAACTGATTAAGTAAATAGTACAAAAGTCTAGAAGTTAACCCATTTATTTATTTTTACGCATAGATTGAAATTCCAGACTTTTCTAGATGTAAAACATGGAAACATGTGTTGTCTTAATTGCTAATTGAGTTTTAGTCTTGTGGATTATAATGTTCTAGGAACCCTGTTATTAAATTTAAATCTGGCTGTTGTGCTTTTTATTTTTCTTTTGTACTCTTAGATGTTGACTGGAGAGCTTTTATATGAAAATGTAGCTGCTTTTAACTAACTTCCTGCTGTATATAAAGATAAAATTATGGATTTTAATGGTGGTGTTCATTCCATTTCCATGTTCAGTTGCCAATGTACAGCCAATAGATTGACTGCTTTATATGGCCATCTCTGAATATTTTTATGGACATTCAGACATAAAACGTGTAATTCTTGTAATTGTCCGTATGTGGTCCAGCAGTTGAACTGCTAACAGTCCTTCTTAATGTAGGGAGGGATATGATTGTGGATGGATCAAAACAAGCAAGAAAACTCCACATGAAACTCTAGTATGTAAAGACTTGTTATAGCTCTCTAAGTAGTGTGTTTATTTTTGTTCCTGCAGTATTTCTGTTGCATTGTGTAATCCTGTTCCTAATGTGATGCAAAAAAGACCAAATCTATTAGAAGTTATTTGAGTGCTTTGTGTCTAATGTATGCTATTTTAAAGTACATTTCTTTCTACTCAGTTTGCCATAGAGGAATTTTAATGTTTGATGTGTGATCTGCTTGTTTTTACTAAATAATTGCAATATGAGTTAGTTAAAATGTTACTTGAATATTGCTTAAATAACTCTGTTTTGTTCTAGCCGAAAAAGAAAACTAAGACATTCAATCCTCCAATTCGTAGAAACTGGGAAAGTAATTACTTTGGGATGCCCCTACAGGATCTGGTTACACCTGAGAAACCGATACCTCTGTTTGTTGAAAAATGTGTGCAATTCATTGAAGATACAGGTAAGATAGGAGAACTACTGGAGGAAAGACTTTCCCACTTTGCATTAATGAGTAAAGCCTCTCTTTTTCTGTTTTAAAGTACTTTTAGAATTTTATCCTGAAAGTGAGTTATTATGGAAAAAGGACATTTTAAAAGTAGAATATGTTCTCTAAATTGTGTGCTTAATATTTGATGTCTGTTTGTATTTACGTGAGTACTTAATTTCATTTCAACAAACATTTGAAGTTTAGCATTTTTTTCCTGTAATTTAAAAAGCTTGTATCACGCTGTAATGCCAAATGACTTTTAACCCGATGGCATTCCAGTTTTACATGTCTCCCTGTTGCCACTATTTTACTTCATATATCAAAGAGTTCTGAAATCCATTTTTTCCAGTTACAGAAAACAGGTGCATGGTATGGCTTAATTAGTCATTTTGCTTGCTTTATTTTGCTGCTAAACCTGGTTTTGCATTTGTACTTGTTACAAAGATGAAAGCATTTCTAAATACTGTGATTCTTTATGAAAACATGTTAAGCAGTTTGTTTAACTTGCAAGTTTCCAGTTTAGCATAAAATATTAACATAGATGTGTTTGTACTAGGGTGAAATTTCTTGGTATGATTTCCTCTCTTTCCTTTCTCCCTGGCTCCCCAGTTGTGTGTTTTCCCCTGCTTTCAGCCTGTTTGATCCATGGCCATGGATGTCATGACAATGTGGGACTATCTTGCTGGTCCAAAGAAGACTACATTTAAGAGTGGGGAGTTGTTTGGTTTGGAAGTGACCTGTGGTTGGGTTTCTGTTTTTCTGTTTTGTTTGTGTGGGGTTTTTTTGTTTGGGTTTTTGTTTTGTTTTGTTTTTTTTAAGATGATGAGCACCAGTTTTTTCTTAGTGTGTAGATCTTGGTTGCTCTGAAATTGCATAAATGCTACATTGCTATATTTGAAGCAAATGAGAGTGTGAAACTGACTGGAGCTGAAATGCAGTCCAGGACATCTTTCGATGGG
Source organism: Psittacus erithacus (assembly GCA_009867235.2). Classification (NCBI taxonomy): domain Eukaryota; kingdom Metazoa; phylum Chordata; class Aves; order Psittaciformes; family Psittacidae; genus Psittacus; species Psittacus erithacus. Next base: position 39,116 of record WYDI02018487.1, read on the forward strand.
TATCTGCAGTTTGATATTGGTTAGCATAAAGTAAAACAGCACCTTTTTTCAACATTTTGTTAGTTTTGTAGTACAATTTTGGCTGTAAGATGACAGTTGACAGTCATAGCAAGAGTAAAATCTGCCATCTGTGAGAGCAGTGTTTCCAGAAGATCTCCTATAGGTGGTAGGCCTAATAGCTGTTTTCGAAGACTTATATACTGCATTATTGCAATGGAAAAAAAATCAGGTGAAACCTCAGGCACTAATCGTTTGGGAGTCAGAGGTGTTAGTATAAATCTGTTGTTAACCTTTACCTCTTGTTGATTTTTTGCCTAAAGGTAACAGCAGTTTTTGATTCCCTCTTGCCTTCGCTCTTTGCTTCTGCTCCTTCTTCCCCACCTCTTACCTCCCCCCCCCCCCCCCTTCCCCAGGAAAAAATGGGAAAAGAAGGAGACAGGTGTGTCTGAGGGTGTGGTATGGAACACTTAATATTTTTTTAGTCTGGTATTGTATGTAGAAAAAAAAAAAAATCCAAAGCCAAATCAACCTAGTTTTATGTTGGTGAGTCGCTGTCTAAATTTGTGTTCTTAAGAAATAGCTATATACAGCTACTACGTGTGGCTGTATAAACCAGACATCCAGCAGTAATGAAGAACAAGTGACTTCTTGAAGTTTGTAGAATCTAGAAGTAGTATCTTAAATTTGAGCATGTTTAACTTCGTGAGAATACTTCCAAACAGCAAAATTATAAATCCAGATCTAAAGAAACTTATGTGTTTGGAATGTGAGGGTCTCATTGGAAGTGGGGTTTCAGCAGGTGCTGCTTTTTCTTTAGCTGGTTGAATATATGTTCATTCATCCCAGGATGCTGCAGGTACGGAAATGCTGGACAATTTTAATTCTGGTTATATGTTTAAGCTGGACAAACATTGTGCCATCTGCATGCTTGCTTTGTGGCTGTGAAGGCAGTAGTTGTCTTGCTGTTTCTGCTAAGCACTTAGTAAAGACAGAACAAGACCTCTGCTTTTGATCTGTGCTACAATTTCCTTTCTCCTGCTATGGATTCTGTGTAAGTAACTTTGGTTGTTCTTGTCACCTTCCATGTGTGGCTGAGGGAATTTTATATTTTGTGTGTATTGTCTTTATATTAGGTTAATACTCTGTAGGTATTTGAGCTTCAAGCAGTGTTCTGAATGAAAGTGTTTGTTGCCTTTGGGAAAGGAGGATGTTCATTTGCATTACCTTCAGATCCTGTACTGGGATAGACTCATATCCAGTGACTTATGGACTGTCTGCGAGAAAATTCCACAAATACAGTTTTGGAGATGACTGGCCTGCAGAAGGCATGTCAGGATTTATTAGCTTCAGGCTGGCCTACAGAACGGTACCAGTCCCAGCTGATAAAGTTGCTTGGCGCTGGGGAATCATCCGATACGTCAGCCATCTCCTAGCAAGTCAGCCTAGAATCAGCGCTAACTGAACTCAATATGAGTGTTTATCATTGTCTTTTTAATCAAGAAGGTTCAGTCTTTTCCAGCTTTTCTTGAATGAGGCTAATCAGTATATTTCTCTTACAGGGGACATATTTGTTTAGCTTTTCAGGTACTTTCACAGTGTTCAGCTCCTCCCCTTTTTATTACCATGTGTAAATTTGCATTGTGGCTGAATTGCAGGTGTGTTGTGAATTTAGGGACTGATCTTAATTTTTAATGTTCCCTATTTCTGCCTCATGAAATTACACAAGGCAGTGCTTTGTACCCACTCATCTGCATTGTGACAGAGGCTAGCAAGTGTGCAGTTTGAAAATCAGTTTTATCTCTTTTGGATGCTTAGTTGAGAAGAAGGTGTTCTTGAAAATTCTTACTCCACCATAAGCCTTAAAGAATTGAGTACATGCAGAAAATACCATCAGATTTTTGTTTTATCATACTGTTCTGGAATATCCTCACAAAAACAAACAAACAAAACCAAAACTTTTTATAAGTCAACAATACTTGTTTTGAAGGAGCCATAGAGATCCTGTCAGGGTAAAGGAAGGTCTGGTAGAGATAAGGGATCCTAAATCAGGGCCTGAAGATGTAGGTATTTTCCGTGTGTTCCTATTTAGTTGGATATTTTCCAACAAGAAGTTTTATTCTGAACTGGTTTAGCTGTATGGAGTCAACTAATTTCTGGTTTTAAAAGATAATCTAGTGCTTGAATGCCTTTGGAATCTTTTTGATAGTATTGGAAATAGAAACTGAAGGAGTGAAGTGGTTAATACTTGAGCAGATCAAAGCCTAATGAGCAGTATGCATGCATAAAAACCTTCATTTTGGCATCAGTGTGTACTGTTCCTGATACTGATAATACTTTGTCTTGTTGGAACCTATTGATTGGAAAAAAAATAATTGTACAATAACATGTAAGATTGTCTTAAATTCAATAACACTGTCACTTCAGGAAAAGGAATGAGGAAAGCTTGACTAAATATTCTAAACAAACTTTGTGTGTTTACATGGTGTCCATGATTATAGGAAACCTTTTCTCTATCCAAGCCTTTCACTTTTGAATTCATTGTAACTGTAGAATGGTGAGTAATCTTGACTGGTTATCAGAGCTCTTTCCTGTTGGTTCATTGAATAAGATGATCAAAAGAATTTTTATCTTTCAGGTAAGTAAGTTGATAATGGTGAATTACCAAGTTTTCCACTAAATGTATTGGTATGCATAGTGTTTTCAGGAAAGCTTGCTTTCTGGTAAAGATAGTGTGATTCTCTCTGTAACCTTTTACAGACTATCTAAACACTTCTATGTCATTAGTGACATAGCATAATGTATAAGCTGCTCATTTTATGCTTTTATGTCTGTCACATTCTTTGCACATCGATATGTAACTTGCACTTGAGGGCAGCTACTTCAATTGACTTTTTGACAGTGGTAGTTATTTTCAGTTACGGGCTTCCAAAAGATTTTGGTGATACAGTTGTTATGGTGTATTTTGTTGCTTTCTTCTGATGGACTGAATAGAAGGTCGTTTTGTTAACATTGCTTGAAATGAACTTCTTAATTGTATTGGTTTTCTATAAACTAGATTTATGGAAATGTATTCAATAGAGAAACTTGAGTACAGTTTTGATTATAGTGGCTATGGTCAGGTAGGTTAGGAAAAAAACAATGAAATGCTAATTTAAAAAAATTTATGTAGAAAATTACTTTCATAGTAAAACTTTTTTCCTAAATGTAGGCAGCAGAATTGAGATAATTTTTGAAGCTAAGTTGTTAACTGTATTAGTAATGTAAATTCTGTGTTTCTGTATGTCAGGAAATACTAGGTAAGGAGTAAGGAGGATACTCTCAGAGTTTAGTTTGAGAGAAAGAACTGTAGATTTCTGAAGGCTAATTTAATGCTTCAACAAAATGATTATATGATTTGAATTTTATATTGCACTACCATGTAGAAATATCTGTTGAAGGTCTAATTTTTTTAAGTATAAACGTTTACAGGTTTATGACAAGTTTGTAGCTTGTTTTGTTACTAATATTTTTATGCTGTTTTTACATGCTACCAATTTAATTTCAGGTACTGTTCATGTGCTGTTTAATGCATATTGTTGTTGATTATTTTTAGCTTTCCCAAACTCACAATTATTTGGGCACAACTGACTCATGCTAACTGATAGTATTAGCATATGAAGGGGGTTTTAATATTTCAGTATTTTTTTTAATTGGTGTTTTGAATTTACTTTTTGTATGCATCCTTATGCATCCGCAAAAAGTTTGGCATAAATTTCATTTTACTTATCAAGTAAGGAGGCATCAAATTATTAGGAATACTATCTCAGTTTTGCCATTTAATAAATTTGGCTTTGACTATATTCAACTAATAATAATAGAAATATTTTAGTATGTCTTTTCTGTTTTCAAATTTTTTTTAACTGTGTAGAATATTGATGCCCGTGTGCTTCATTGACAAGATGAGACATTTTAGATTCTGTACGTTGTAGAAAACTGGTAGCATTGATATAGTGTTAATTCTACATGAAAGAACTGAGGGAGGAGAAGCTTATTAGAATAGTATGTGTTTTAATAATTCAGTTACTCAGGTTATGTAAGACAAGGAATGGAATAAAGAAGGAAGAATGAATCTGACAGAGTCACATCTCATTTAATGCCTCACATGGTCTCTGTGGAGAGCTATAGGTGAAATTAAAAAATGCATATTTAGTGTATGTACAGTAATTACTGCTTTTGATATTTATACCTTTTTGTAATGCTGATGAATTTATTATTTTGGAGGTAATTCAAGTAAAAGAATATTGCCTTTTCTGAATTTCTTTCTCACCTTAATTATATCCAGGTCTTTTGCACTGAAGCTGCCATGAGGCAAGATTTTTATGCTGGAAGTTTAGTTAGTGCAAAGTTTGTCTCCAAAGAATGAGGATTGAATAGAATTGAGATTAGTAGGCAAAGAAGATGAGTCTGCAGTGCCTGTTGTAGTCAAAAGGTTGGTAAATCATTAAAATACATTCATAGTGGCTGCAAAATCCAGAAGTTCAAGATGGATTATCTCCCCTTTTATTCAAAGGGCTTGAGAGAGCTAGAGGCTTCTGGGAATCTGTTCTGTTAGAGAGAGAGAACAGAACAGGACAAGAGTGGCCACCCCCTTGGTCCTGATGTATAAGGCCTGGCATTCTGAGGGTAGTTGCATGAGAAACAGTGAAACAGCCGGTAAGATCCTCTCCTGCTGTATGCTTCTGCCTCTTTTCTCTTTGGGCACTTGTCAGATGTCTCTGAATCTGTGGAGTTCACTGTCTTGGAAAGCTACATCAGCAGAAATGGACAAGGTCCAGCTGTTAAGTATTACAGCTGGTAAGTTAAGGGTCAAATATGTGTCAAAACCAGGTCGAGGCAGGCAGCAGAACTATGCAGCTGTGAGCAAGGGAAGGATGGAAATGTGACTGAGGCACAGAATTAGACCAACTTTTTCAGTTATAACGCTGAGTTAAGTTGACTCCACTGCCCATGAAGCTGTTACGTTTCATGAAAGGAAAAAAAAAAAATAAATTCATAGGTCATGATTCTGTTACTTTTGATTCTGGATAGAGACAGTAACAATAGAGTTAAGTAGCCCTACAGTACATTTTGTACTGTCATCAGGTGTATGAGTGATCCTAGAGTGGCTGTGTGGTTAATATATTCAGGGTCAGTGCCTTGTTCTTGTTCAGGGGAACATAGACCAGCTGGAAGAATGGGACAACAGGAACCTGATGGAATTAAGCAAGGATAAATGCCAAGTCCTGCAGCTTGAATTGCAGGGACTAAATGCCTGCACTGGTACACTCTGGGAACTTGACTGGCTGCATAGCAATGCTGCTGAAAAGGATCTGGGGGTCATGGTGAATAGGCTAAGCATGAGACAATAGTTCATCAGTGGATGCCTTCTGTATCATGCTGTCCCAACAGAAGGGTAGGCGCTATAGCAACAGAAGTGATTGTTTTTACTATGCACTTACTAGTCCTCATCTTAAATACAAGAAGGATGTTGACAGACTAGATTGAGTTTTGCTGAAGAGGGTCAGGGGCTAGAGCTGCTGACCTGTAGGTTTGTTCAGCTTGGAGTGGGAAAGGCTGAAGAAATACCCAAAAGTGGCTTCCCATTGCTATGAAGAGGTTACTGAGAGGGTGTAGCTAGGCTAAAGTACTGAAGTATGTGGCAGGAGGATTAGAGATAACGGTAATTAAAATATGAAGTTCCATCTAGAAAGAAATAAATAGCTCTTGTTCTGAGGATTATTTAAGCACTGATTCGGGTTGCCCAAAGAGTTCTATAGAAGAGAATATATATATATATTTTCTATATATCTATATATATATATATTCTATATATATATATAGAATATAACTATTCTATAGGTTCATATCTAGTTCCAACGCCCCTACCATGTGCAGGGACACTTCCCACTAAACCATGTCACCCAAGGCTCTGTCCAACCTGGCCTTGAACACCACCAGGGATGGAGCA
>WYDI02018492.1:0-14035 GCA_009867235.2 Psittacus erithacus
TTAAACTTCATAAGGTTGGCATCAGCCCACCTCACAAGCGTGTCAGAGTCCCTCTGGATGGCATTCCTTCCCTCCAGCTATCAACTGAACCACACAGCTTGGTGTCATCGGCAAACTTGCTGAGGGTGTACTCAATCCCACTGTCCATGTCACCGACAAAGAAGTTGAACAAGACCAATCCCAATCCTCAAGCAACAAAATTCCAGTACAAATGAAGGAAGTTTACTCACACAGGTGACTTTCCGGTAAATTTGAGCAGCATTCTGGCATTCTGAGTAAGGATATTCTGAGGTAGCCATTTCCAACATGCACATTCCAAAAGCATAGACATCCACAGATTCATCGTAGTGTTCCTCATACATTTCCGGGGCCATGAATTCTGGTGTACCTACACAGACATGAGCAAAAAAGAATGTAAATTGTTTGTAAGTTCTAAACAGCTTTAACCACAACCTTTTTCACCTATAAGAAGTATGCCCATTATAGCTATGTATAGGTGCATGTGAAATTATTTCAAAAGGGGGAAGTAACCAGCTCAAGTATTGTCCAGGGAAGAAACCCAAAGTCAACACACATACTTCACTTACATACCCATGGCTCGCTGACAATCATAGAATAGTTTGGGTTGGAAGGGACCTTCAAAGCTCATCTAGGCAATGAGCAGGAACATCTTAATTAATACAACGGGGAAGAGAAGAGAAACACAAAAAAGAAAGGGGGGGGAGGAGAAGGGATGGAGGAGGAAAGTATCAAAATGTCAGAACTGGAACAGCAGAATGAGGTGCGGCACACTGCCTGACCGGAGTGCAAGCCGTGAAATGGTTTCTTTTCTGCATGGAGAGCAGGAAAACACAGGAGAATAGAAATGAGAACCTTCATTCTTGGTTTTATCAAAGCGAATTTGCATTTTTTTCCACCCAGAGATACATAGCAACCACCCAGCAGACAGACAGCTCTTTGGAAGCAAGTAGTATCACAAATCACCTACAAAGTCATGCACAAAACATTAAACCTAATTCCATCACTGGTTTAGTGGGACAAATCAATGAGGCTACTCATAGGGCATGGTCCTACTCAACAGGGATTAGGGTGTCAGAAGTCTAATGCAACTGATTAAATATTAAGTGAAGCACTGTACTTCCTGCTTCATAACTTGGAACATTGTGCACAGTTCTGGTGCTGCCAGACATGGAATTCTTGGGGCAAGCCCAGAGGAGGCCACGAGGATGATCAGGGGCTGGAGCACCTCCCATACAAAGACAGGCTGAGAACACAGGGGCTGCTCAGCCTGGAGAAGAGAAGCTGCTTGGAGACCTCATAGCAGCCTTCCAGTATCTGAAGGGGGGCTATAGGGATGTGGGGGAGGGACTGTTCATTAGGAACTGTAGTGACAGGACAAGGGGTAAAGCGTTCAAACTTAAACAAGGGAAGTTTAAATTGGATATAAGGAAGAAGTTCTTTACTGTAAGGGAGGTGAGGCACTGGAATGGGTTGCCTAAAGGGGCTACAAGGATGCTGGAGAGGGACTCTTCATCAGGGACTGTAGTGATAGGACAAGGGGTAACAGGTTTAAACTTAAACAGAGGAGATTTAGGTTGGATATAAAGAAGTTCTTCCCTGTGAGGGCGGTGAGGTGCGGGAACAGGTTGCTCAAAGAAGCTGCGGCTGCCCCATCCCTGGCAGTGCTCAAGGCCAGATTAGATGGGGCTTGGAGCAAGCTGCCCTAGTGGAAGGTGTCCCTGCCTGTGGAAGGGGGTTGGAGCTGGATGAGCTTTAAGATCTCTTCCAACACAAACCATCCTGTGATTCTATGATTCTGTAAGTGGAATTTGCAGCTTTATGACAAGCAGCAACTTGAAATGCCTGCCACATCTGCACAGCAAACTACTCTGAAAAGTGTGGTCTTACAAAGCATAAGGGAAAAAACCCACCACTTGTGTAATTTATTCCAGGAATTGCATCTTGTAATGTAATTTATGCTTAGGAGTCAAGACTAATTTATTTCCTTTTTGCACTTAGAAAAGATGACGGAAGAGAGATTAATGCTTGTATGTTGCAGGGGAGGACCAGTGAGCTGTAAGCACTGGGATGCCAAAAGGAGCATGAGAGGTCTTGGACCACATGAAAGACACACACAAACCCTGTCTGTCCATCCCAGCAGCAGCACCCAGCACTCAAACTGCCCACCATCACCCTGCAGCAGCCTGAAGCCCTTCCTTTTTTGTTATGACATGTCCTCATCAGCAGATAAAGCACAACTGTGATTGAAACCACATATACCAGGAGAAAATAGTTCTCGCATATGTTTGGGGACTTGATGTAAGGTGGTATGTTTCTTTTTCCAATGTCAACATGAACAGTGTCTCTCAGAATCAGGGTATGTCAGTAAAAACTCTGCTTTTGCATGTTTCCTTGGCCAAATTCACAAAACAGCACAAACATTCCTGAAAAAATAATGTTACAAATTTTGGGATGAATCTCTGTTATTGTTTATGTTCCTCCCACCTCCAAGACACTCGTGCCTTCAGCTTTCACAAATCAGCAGGACCCATGAGCTGGAAGCTCAGCTTAGTGCCTGCTCTTTGGGGTTTTTGTGACAGCAGTGGTGGCTGCTGCTCTGCAATAGTTAATAGCTGCCACAGAGAGAGAGGTTTGGAGCTGCTACCTTGATTCAGAAGGAACAAGACTCAGGTGGAGCGAATCTCATGAATTAGGGAGCATCTAAAGCAAATCCAAAAGTGCCAGCAAAAGCCTAAGACACAAACGAAATTCTTGACACCATGCCAAAAGAGCATGAAAATGTCATTTTCCCCTACCCCTCAGGGGTAGGAGGAAATATATACAAGTACCCTTCAACAAAACAGACCACCTAAATGTAAAGTTGCCCAGTATCTATTCAGCTCCTCTTGGTAGAAGGAGTTTTGCCCTGGCTCGGCTCCCTGCAGAGATACACTGCAAGGTCAGATGAGCATCAATGATGGCACAAATGCAGCAAGGGAAAAACTGGACCTCAGCCATGCTGACTTCATTCCATTCAAGCCAATATAAAATCAAGATACTAATATTTCTTTAAAGCTGCTACATCTACAGAGGAGGCAGAATCACTTGTGATCAGTGTTTCCAAGCCCTCCTAATTCTTTCCTTGGAGCTGCCCTCCTCATGAAAAAGGTAGGCTTAGTTATATTGCCAAAACAAATGCAGACACCTTGCCAGCAAGCTGCAGCCCTTTTCAGTATTGAGCTTCTTTTAGACACAAGCATGCTTTGGTGGCGGTGTGGTAAAAACTAATTTTACAAAAGCCTGTATTGGTACCACTGATACTCTTCCATTGTGTCCTGTGGACAACCATTCTACTGCAAAAAAGCATGCGAAGAAATACTGACCCTCAACAGCAAATTATTAGGAGTTAAAAACTAGGGATCTGCCAAGTACTGAAAGTTAAATTTAACTTGCACTGGGCTCCCTAAGCATTAAGGTTGATAATTTAGTACAAATCATTGTAAAGAATTATAATCTCTGAAAATTTGAGACGCTAGAATAATTATTTAAGCAGCTACTGCTTGAAAGATAGTGTGCTATTTTCATATATAGAAAGGGAAGAGTGGCTGTCACTGTCAGTTTGCTAACTCTAATTACCTAGAATGCAATTTCCATTTATATTGTAAGTTCAAATACAACTACATGTGTGATAACTTCCCCCACTTTCAGCATCCTCTCTGAAGAATTTGCAGCTTCCCAAAACCATCACCAACAGATCTGAACAAAGGGAATCTGCTATGGAAGTTTGGGTAAAAAAAACAAAACCAAACCATAAACAAACCCCACAATACAGAATGTTTGAGAATTTGGGACATTACACTGACACAGAAAACGCTACGCATAACTTTTGCAAGGAAACAACGTCCTTGGATGGTCACTCAGGAAACATCCCGGCAGCTCAAGCAAACCCAAGTTCTAATACTCCTCACATGGGCACCTCCTGAGGGCATCATCTATTGTATATCCTAGTGGAAATCTCTTTTAATTTTGTACCTGCTGATTTGATGTTGTTTCAGCAGAACTCTGCCAGGACAGCATCGAGGCAGGGACAAGCTCTGCAGTCGCCTGCAGCCTGTTCTGCTGATGCCCCAGTAAATGGGATAAGGTGTTTCAGCCAGACCAGCTCCCCTGCAGCCACTCTGCAAAGGAAAAGCCTGGCTCTGCAGTAGGGTATGTAGATAACAAGTAATATTTCAATTAAAAAAAAAACCCAAACAACAACAACAAAAGTGTTTTACCATTGTGACATGGAAGGAAAAAAAGTCATAGTCATGATGCCATTTCCTACTGACTCAGATTTTTATAGTGGTATAAAGTGAATAGTCACAGAAACACTTTAATCCATCCTACTAACCTACACACGAAAAACACACTACTGCAAAACATGAAAGAAAGGTATTAAAAAAAACAACCACCACACCAAGAGCAGGAAGCCAAGGAGAACAGGAGAATTACCTATTACACTTTTGGCAAATGAAGCTCTCTTGAGGGTTGCTAGACCCAAGTCTCCTATTTTCACAGATCCAGTGGGCCCAGTAATAAAAATATTGTCACATTTCAAGTCCCTGTGAATGATTGGTGGAGTTCTTGTGTGCAAGAAGAGAAGACCCTTCAGGATTTGCCGGCACCAACTACGTAGGACTTTTGGTTTCATCACTTTAAATCTTTTCAGATACCTAGAGCACAAACATACACAGAAATGAGCATAAGGAAAATGAAGTGTTATTACAGATTCTAGGGGGTTTAACAGCTGAAACTGCATTCCAGATAAAACCCCCTTATTAGATGCCATAATAGCAGCTCAGAAATATCACAAAATTGAAAGAAATAGATCTTTTCAATGGAGGAATTAAGGCATTCATTTTCAGGGAGGAAGATAATAAGCATTTTTGGTGCAAATAAAACCAAATATTTGCAAGTCTAATAAGTACAGCAATTCACTTCACACAGAGAACAGCTTTACAATACGTTTCCTATATTTAAATCAGAAGAATACTGAAGTTTAATTTTAACCACAAGGTTTTGACCACTGGACCATGCACCTGCATTTTTTCCATTTACCTAGAACGCCAATTGGAAGGGTATATTTTGGAAAGCTGTAGAACTTGCTAATGCACTGGCAGAGTAGCACACCGGGTATATGCAGTGATGAATCCTGCTCCCATTGGGGATGAAAATCTGTTCCAGAATTCATGCCAACTGTTTTATACCACCTTAACAGGACTCTCAGTACCACAAGCTATTAATTAATATGGTTTAGTAGATAACCTGAAGCACCTTCTGCTTCCAAAAGAGGTTCTACCATTCAAGTGCTATTCTAGCCGCATTTTGACAAAACATGCAAATACAAGCACAACAGCAAGCACAAAAACACACTCTGACAAACCAAAGCATCACAGGCAGAAGATGAAGCACACCAGAGAACAGCTTCTAGTTGCATAACTGAGACAGTAGAGCAGGGAAAGAGAGATGGAGGCCAAAATTCTTCCTGTCAAATCAATGCAGCTCAACCGCAGGGACAAATGACAGACACCAGAGAACAGCCCCATTTATTATTTTTTTTCTTTTATCTAGAGATGCCTTTTTCAGACTATGAAAGTAGGGTTTTTCTAAAAATTCCCACTGCTATTCTTAGCCTCCTCACCAGGAGCGCAGGACTTACGTCTTCAGTGTTCCAGAGGTCATCAATTCGGTAACCAGCACGATGCACCTTTTGCCTTTTACACAGGATTCCCAGAAGTCATAAAATCTCACAATGTTTGGATGCTGTAGACCTTTCAACATTTCTGCTTCCTCTTTAAATCTCTGCCTCTCTACTTTTGTGAGTTTTCTGTCCTACAATCAAAAATCAGACATTATTAGTAGCAAACAGACAAAAATAAAGGCACTGCATTGCTAGGGTGTTGAGAATTTTAGATTTGATTTATGCTTTTATGTAAGAGATGAACAGCGTGTATGAACTAGGGCACTCGCCTTAAATCCAGTGTCAAGATGACAAAGGCTTGCCTCTGAACAAAGAGACGCCTGTGTTACATGACAGCATTAATATTTCAGGCAACATAAACACACCCATGGCTCGATGGATCCACACAGAGCTATTTACTTCTTGTTTTGGTTTTGTGAGGCTCATGATCTAAGAAGTTAACACACAGGATTACATTCTAGGTAGGAATGTCCTCTCTGCTGCGGTGGCTCACCACCTTCCACAATGGCTCCTTGGAAGCTGTGGCAGTGACCACGCAGGGGTCAGGTCCTCAGGAGCCACAGAGGCTGCAAAGCCCATTCCACTTCCAAATTAAAACAACACCCTTCTCCAAATAAACAAGCACATACATTTTTTTTATTTGTTTGCTGTTCTGCCCAATTGTACAGACTTTGCTTTAAAGCCAACAAAGGAAGGATTTAAAACTGTCTTGCAGCCAGCTGCTGCGCACTGGATGCATGGTAATACTTAGAGATTGGAAATGTGAGGAATGTTATGTTTTACTGCTCTGGTTTTCCAAGAGAAATGGAGGAGCATTTACCATGAACTCCAGGCTGCAAAGTGACCCTGCGAGGAGCACACAAGGCCCATCTCCTCCTCCCCGTGGGTCAGCAGAAGGCTGTGGGGCTGCCTGGACCTCGCGAGCAGCATGAGACCCCCTACCCCAAGTGGGTCAGACGGACGCTCTAGCCTCTTTACATGATGTAAAAGCAAAATGGGAGCGCCACCAAAGACCACAGCATCACTGCCTGGTTTGTCTGCTCTGGACAGCTGGGTTGGAAGCACTTCCCTTCACTGACCCAGAAATGAAGCTTTTTCGTTCTTTAAAAGGCATAATTGTGTAACTGTTCTTACCTACAGACGCAAAGGCTCACAAATCAGGAAGATCGATTAGACCAGATTTTAACCTCAGACGTTTTCCTTTTCTCTGTTCACTCAGGCATGCTTTTAAGAGCATTTACATAGTGATTTAAACTGGCACCCAGCTGATTTGTAACCAACACTAGAGGGGATCAGACCACTGCCATTTTGACAGCCTGTCCTCATCTGCAGTCACAAAGACCTCAGTACAGGAATGACAATTTCCATAGCCACAAGCAAGTTTTACGCAGAGACTTCCCAAAAGGTCACAATGAGGATACTTTGGCTTTTCTTGGAAGATAGAAAACCTGCTTCCCCACTGAGGTGCAGACATAGAAGCGGCTTTCCCATTTTCCACTGTAGCTGCTGAGGAGGTTCTCACAGTTTTCTGTACATTCTATGGAGCAAATGAAACCAAAACCCAAATAAGAGCAAATGCTGCCCTGAGCAACAGCAGCCATCCAGCCTGGCACAGGGGGTGTCCCATGGGGACTGACACCTGGATCCCCAGAAGCACCCTGCACCCCACAGCACTACCAGGGCTAGGCAGGCAGTGGCATGGCAAACCCCAACAGCCGAGAGCAAGGCAGGATTTCTGCTGCTCTGTGGCAACTGCAGTTTTTCTAAGTAAAGAGAAGAAAAACGCAAGCAGGCTAAGAAGCAGTGACAGAAGAGCCTGAGCATTGCTTTCAAACCCATCACTTCTTCCTCTACTGCTGACTTGCCTCTGAATTTAAACCCTGTAGAATAAACCAGACACACTGCTGTTAAGGAGGAAAAGGAGCATGCCCATGTGTGAGACAGGAAGAGCAGCTCAGGCCAGCAGAGAAAGGAAAAGGCAGCAACATGGATCCAGCAGTTTTTAAAAACCCTTCTAGTTCCCACGCCTGGACCCTCCTTTGCAGCTTTCTGAGCACTGTGAGAAATGTTCCACTGCTGCTTTAGGGACCACTTTTAGGAATCTCCTTCAGATACTGCAAACAATAACATTTGGAATATTCTACAGATTACAAGCACCAGACGTTCTGGGCTGCTATCTGAATTCGAAGTACTAAAATGGCAAGTGGGGCAAGAGAGTGATTCTGGAAGACTAATGTGTGTTTCATCTAGAACGGCGGTAGAAAGAATCTGGATTTCTTTTTCATCATAATGATAACTGCATATCCTTCTCAGGAGAAAGCCCGGGTCCAATATTACCACTGGAGGGGGGAAGCATGGGCAGGGCTTGGGGCCCTCACATGGGTCTCAGCAGTGTCAGGGCTCTAACAACCTTATCTAAACTCCTCCAGGCTGAGCCTGACACATGAGTTGTTGGCCAAAGCACAAGGTCTTTCTGAAAGGGCTTAACAGTTGAAGATTTCTACTCTGAAGCAGCAAAACCACCCATTTAAGTGCATGACTCACTCAGGGTTTAATCCTAACCCAAGAAAACCTTCACCAGGGTCACAGACACTTACTTGCCACTATATAATCCACGCAAGTGAAGTGGTCTTATGCTGAAGGTAAGGGTGCCAGCCTGAAACATTAGGACATCAGATTTTAAGATAGCGAACAAGAATCTGGAAATGTCACACCAAAGCAAGCTAATCATAGAATCCCAGACTGGTTTGTGTTGGAAAGGACCTTAAAGCTCATCCAGTTCCAACCCTTGTCACGGGCAGGGACACCTTCCACTAGAGCAGCTTGCTCCAAGCCCCTGTGTCCAACCTGGCCTTGAACACTGCCAGGGATGGGGCAGCCACAGCTTCTCTGGGCACCCTGTACCAGCGCCTCAGCACCCTCCCAGGGAAGAGCTTCTGCCTCATGTCTCATCAAAATCTACCCTGCACTAATGCACTCGTCCATTTAACTGGATTTAAGGCATCACTTTGCATAACCCAAATTTATCAGAATCTGGGGGAATGATGAGGCTCAGGGATGCCGCATTCCACACAACAGCTTCACAAGTACAACTGCAGCATCATGCTTAGCTGACAAACAAGCCATTGCTCAGCCTGCTCCACTGCATTTATGGCATTACTGCTATTCTGAGCTTCCTCAAGACACAACACCTGAACCTTCTCACTGTGGTCTGGAAGATATCAAGTTTGCAGATACCTGCATGCTTCCTCTCATTTTAAGGCACTCACACTTCTTGGCTCTTTCCCTCCTTGCTAGGACAAAGTCTTGGCTCAGGAGGCAACAACTGCAATTCCATTTCAGATAATTGAAAGTTTCAAGCCTACCACTTAGCACAAAGGTTTCTGAAACAAACTTCAACCTTCAAACGCTGACAGAATTGTACGGATCTGGTTCAACTATTCCAGACAAACTGAAGTTAAACAAAACAAAGCCAATAGTGACACAGCTGCTCGGTTTGGTTCCTGCAAGGAAAAATCCTGAAATTTAACTTGTTTGTCCATCTTAATATAAAAACTGTGAAGAACAGTCAGCTTAAAAGGCTGCAGCCTTTGTTGGCGGCACAGCTAGAATCAGAGCACCAGAGGGGGTAGACACAGTAACAACAAGCTTCCTCACCCTTGGGGCTATAGATGCAGCAGCTTTGCAAATACCTAGTGCAAACTCACCCCTAACCATTCTATGATTCTATGGATTCTAAGTTACATGTGCCTTAACGTGGGAATCCAGAAATTTGTGCGTGGCTATTATATGATTCTGACACCACAGAGAGATGCTGAACTGAGAAACTGCCCTTCACTTCACTGCAGGGCCTCAGCTAGAATCACACTTAGCAGCAACGAAAGCACCAGGTCATCATGAGCAGAGATTGCACCCACTGCTTGGCAGCCTACAGAGCAGGGTGCTTGAAGAAGGCATTTCCCAGAGCAGCTACACAGATCCACGGTCAGATCCTTAATCTGGTGTTGAGAATTGGACGTTTTTTTACTACAGATACTCTGGGCTCCTGCAGCTACATGCTTACAGAGTGCTTCTGCTGGAATAAACCACCAGAGCCCTGCTTCACAGTGCATCTTTTACACAGCATCACCAGTCACACATGCAGCCTGGCTTACAGCTCCAGGATTTCACCTTTCCTATAAATAAATAAGCATTAATTGAGTTGGGGTTATACAATGCATCCTTCACTACGAAGGACAAGCTAACAGGCAGATATTAAACAAGTGGCAAGAAAAGGTTATAAACTGTAAGCTACCTTTTCTTCAATAATTTTCCTAGCTTTCCTGTTGCCAATCAGATCATAACTTCATGGTCAGTTTGAAGTGTCAAATGACCAAAAGCTATTCACTTCTTTTTGGAAGGAAGAAATAATTCCCAATTAGTACTTTATAGCCTTGCTCTTTATAAATCTCCCACCCATTCAGAGACACTGGAGCAAAATGATGTTTGCAGCAGGAAGCTACATTAAAGTAAATATCTTATCCACAAATCAAGTTTCTGCTGATCTAACACACCTATGTTCTCTACTTCTCCCTGCTCCTCATAGGCAGGGAGAACAAACACCTCTGCTTAATACAAATTTTATCTCTTCATTAAGTTCCTTAGTGGGGAACAACCGCAAAGAATGGAATTAGTAACTTAATGTGTTAACAAAATGAAAAGGAAAGCTTGCAAATTAAATTTCTGGAATGGCACCCAAATTAACAGCAGGAACATGTCCTGTTAGTCATCCCCAAGCATCATTTCCTCTGGGCTGTAACACATGGGCTCTGACTAAGTAAGTTATACAAGCAAGAGACTGGCTTTCACCTGCGTCTTTAGAAGATTTCTAAAGATTAACAAGGAAGATTAACAGCTGAGGTCAAGTTTCTTGACTACTTACTTGTGAGGGGCTAACAGATATGGGAATAAACTACACCCTCCCCTCATAAGGAAAGGGGATCAAATGAAAGAAATAAAAATAAGACAACACAAGTTTTTTTTTTTTCTTTGTTTTTTTTACATAGCAATGTCCATATAACCATGCGAGAGCAGATTCTGAAGCACAACTGCTACCAGAGCAGGAAGCCAGAGTTCTCCTGTTTCACTCTGAAAAGACCCTTCTCTATTTTTGAGATCCCTGTGCCTAACAGGACAAAGCCATCATTTTGGAATAGATTAAGGTCTGGAGAAGCAAGTAGGAGCGGTAGGTCAGCAAATGAGGGAAGGGCTCATCCCTGTCACACAGAAGCTGTAACATCTCTCACACATGTAAGTAATGAAGAAAAGGAAACTAAAGAGGCATTTGTGACACAGGAACAGAAATCAAGCATCTAAATCAGCAGAATGAATATCTGTTCACATCATTAAATTTGAACACCTGCATGTCACATCTTCACATTTGCTCATGTACCACAACTACTCTGCTAATTAGATATTGCCCTGAGATAAGAGATCAGCAGTGGGACCACTGACAACTCTCTTCTCTCCTATGTAGCTCTCTATTAGCTTATTGTGGATTTATGACCAGAATGACAGTTCTGGTCTGCCCTACCCTCACCAGTTTGATAGTGAGATACCCAGCTTGGTGGGAACAGGCAGCAGCCTTTCCAGACATCCTGCAGTGTATACCCAGAACTTGCTTTGCTCTGTCAGTGAGTTTAGGACGTGTTAGCTGGTTCCTGCCTATGCCTGTTAATTCATTATATTCTGTATTGTCAGTACTGTCTCTTCAGGGAAATGTCCCAGTTTTGCAAAAGTTTTCAAAAAAAAAATAAATCAAAGGCCTTTGGAAATAATGATGAACAATAGCACATTTTAGAAGACAAAAATAAAACCCAATTTTGTATTTAAAATGAACACTTTACTCATTTAGTGCAGTCACCTTTTGCATTTCACATTAAGACTTGTCTAACCCACTATCAGAGGAATCTAGGATTTCTCCCAAAGACGTAACTGGGAGCAAAAGCAGGCTCAGACATGCAGAAGCTGCGACTGAAAAGCTCAAGGTAGCTCTGAAGGAGCTGCTCTCATGTACCAGCTCTATGCCTTCATTATTATTATGCCTATATTATAGATTTTTAAATTTTTAATTTTTCAGGACCTTTAATTCCCACACCTTGTATATGGAATGACAAGCACGCATCATTTAAAGCGATCTCCTTTCTGTGAACACACAGCAGATGCTATTAGACAACTTGCAAATCAGGAAGACAAATTTTATAGCTTCATTACATATCAGCATTCAGCCAACATTCTTCTTCACTAAGTCACCCTCAGCAAAGTTACAGCCTGGTATTTGTTAGCTGTATTAGCAAAGCACAGGGAGGTTTCTCACTGGTAACCCATTTTCCAAATGCTTAAAAAGCAGCCCTTGCACCCAAGGATGCTCACAATTCACAACCAACAGGAGCTACAGACCAGGCTGAGAGAAATTTACTCATTTGCCTGAGTCATTGCTAGAAATCTATGGAAAAGAAGGAGCTGAATTAAAATCTTTCTGGCTAAATCTGGAACTGTAGAGAAGGCTGAGCTTGCTTTTTTTGCTGGGCACAAGTACAGCTTGCTACTTTTAAACTGCTCAAGGGACATGTCAAAGTCTTATGACAGAGGAACGATGAGATTCACATCTACTGAAAGTCAGAACTTAAAAAACTCGTCCTGCAAGGTGTAGGAGGAAGAGGAATCAACATTTCCAATCACAAATCTTAATAGCAAGGGCCATGAAAACACCTAAGAAACCCAACACAATGGGCAGAGACTGTGTTTTACAGATTAAAACCTCCCAACACAACTGAACGACGATAACCTATGGTTAAACACAAAAGTTCTTGTCACAAGCAATTGAATTAATTGCAGGTAGCACCCCATTAACTCTCTTAATTACCAGTGCTTCACAGGTTCCACATAAGCTTGTAATTTTAGATGAAATACCAGAAACAGTTCAGGCTTGTCTCACAAAATGACTTTTTCAAAAGAAACAGTGAAATCAACATGTGAAAAAGCTGGACAAACCCTATGACCAGATCACCTCTGCTCACACAGAAACAAAGGGAAAATCCCAAACCACTGAAAAACTGGTTTCCACATGCCTTGAGAATTTGGTATTTTCTGGATTTCACTTCTGAACCTTGTGTCCGTTAAAGTTTCTGCAACTGTCTGCTATTTTTTAAGAGTATTTTGCTTCACCTACTTCATATCATCCATAAACAGTACTCAGTCATGCAAAATGTCAAACCCTAGGAGACAGACACATAACATCTCACACAAATGAAACAAAATGCCAATATCCTGGTCCCATGTCCCACATCCCACCTGCAGTGGGCTCCATCTTCTGTCTCCATTCCTAAAGGGTTTGGAAGAACACCAGTTACAGGCTGGAAGACTCAGAAAGAAAATGCAAACAGCACCAAGTACAATTAAATTATAGAAACATATTGGGGTTGGAAGGGACCATCCAGTTCCAATGTTCTGCAATGGGCAGGGACACCTTTCACTAGAGCAGGTTGCTCCAAGCCCCATCCAACCTGGCTGAAGCCTTTGCCATTTTAATCACTGTAGTTATGTATTACACTTGTTTCCGTACTGGACTCCACTTCACACAGCCAGACAGAGAAGGTGGCTGCAGCCATCCTTTGGAGGCTTAGTCCTTCTGGCCTGGGCCATAGCAGGAGTGGAAAGAGACACATTACTGCTTATGCCTAAAAATCAACTTCAAAAAGCTGAACACATGTGGATGGAAGAGAGGAGATACTGCTGCCTGCAGAGGGCTGGTGTTTCCCAGTATAAGATGGTATAACACAACAGGCAGAACCTCTCACCAGACCCATATAGCAGGGAGGGTGCTTTGAAGCAGAGAAAAACCCTCAGACTTTTTTATTGTTTTTGCTTCTTTCTTTAAGGCATTGTGCATGAAGTTCAACAAAGGCAAGTGCAAGGTCCTGTGTGTGGCTCAGGAGCAATCCAAAGTGCAAACACAGAGACCAGCAAGTATAAATGCAGAGCCTGGCAGAGACCAAACCGAGAGCAGCTCGGAGGACTTTGGGGTGTTGGGTGATGAGAAGCTCCCCATGACTCGACTTCAGTGTGCGCTTGAGCCCAGAACCAACCCCCACCCCCGTGTGCTGGGCTGCATCCCCAGAGTGTGAGCAGCAGCTCAGGGAGGGGATCCTGCCCCTCTGCAGCGCTCTGGGGAAATCCCCCCTGCAGTCCTGATCCAGCTCTGGGGCAACAGCACAAGAGGGACATGGGAGCTGTTGGAGAGAGGCCAGAGGA
>WYDI02018493.1:0-26242 GCA_009867235.2 Psittacus erithacus
ACCAAAAGTCAAAAACACAGTGCTGCACCAGCTACTAAGAAGGAGAAAAATGACTGCTACTGCTGAACCCAGGACACACTGCTGTATTTCTGAAGTCATTAGTTGTTGCTATTAAATTACTTCAACAGCTCTTGGGTAACTAACTTGTATTAACTGCAAATGAATAAAATTGTTGTTCTGGAATACAGTCATTTATGACCGCATGCTTAAAAAATCCTACCCAAACCTAAGCATCAGATATCACCTTTTTTTTTTTTTTTTTTGTAAGACTCAGCAGCTTTTCTTCTAAAAAGGTGCCATTCATGTTTCAATGCTTTAGTTTTAGCAGTGGAGCACAACAAAGTAACAAGGAGAAGTGATACTATTGAAAAATAATTCCATAGAAATTCTGGAAAGGACCTCTTATCGCAGTATCTCAGTAATTGCCTACAGGTCCAGATGAATTACAGAGCTTTTAAGTGACTTGCAGTTCCAAAGTCCAGTAGCTAAAGAATTAATATCAATACCAACAAATGGGAGAAGTATAGCACTGTAATTTGCACATTGTATAAAAAGAGATAATTACAAGGTTCAGGAAACCAGGACTTGGGAATTAAAGATGAAAAAATTTATTCAGGGGCAAAGCCAATCAGAATAAAACAGTTTATGGACTTGATGTGGGGCTGAATATTGACTGTGGGATTGACCTATAAGACTTGTCTGAAAAATTGTCGTTAATAATCCACTTTCAGTGCCGCATTTCAGATTTTGATACCGAATTATTATGACTAGACAATAATTTATAATGCAGTGGACTGAGTTATCTATCTCTAAAAAGACAGCCTCACAGTCAGAGGAAAACTGAATCTATTTTGACAGACAATTGAGAAGTCTAGCATACTTGCCCTTAATGGGCTTAAATTTTTCATTCTGATTCCATATTATGGGTATATACCATACTATAGATAGATATCATATTCATAGATTCCTGTAAGGGTTTTCTTTCCTCAAACCTTCTTGTTTTTAAATGATTGGTTAAAATACATATATATATATGTATATATATTTACAGTCCTAAGTATGCAGGCAGCACTTATCTTTCTGCTGTGTGAGACATCTCTTTTCCATTGCTTAATGTCAGATGAGGAATCAACTGGGCCTTTTTTTTTTTATTTGAGGTTGACAAAATATAGTGGCAATAAATAACATGCTTTCAGAACTAGAACCCTACTCAGTAGCACTATGGTGCTTTGTGTTAAACGTTGAAAGAGCAAAACTTTGCCAGATTTTTGCATGGAATTCTGCGCTTCACCAGTGGATGTTAGAACAATTGATCAATTCATACACACAGCACTTACTAAAATGTACCCCTGAAAATGATCTACGCATGCGGACATAATGGTCACTGACAGAAGAGGAAGAATTTGGAATTATCTTCTGAAGAATTTTCACTATTTTGCCCTTTTGTTTCCTGCCTAAATAACCTGTTCTGCATAAATTTGAGCTCCTGTAAACTGATGTGCTTGTTTCTGTTAAACAGCCTCCTTTTACTAAACTGATACTTTTAAACAAATGCTTATTTGAGACCCACCTGTTCAAACTATTCCCACCACCCAACTGTATTAAAGCCAACATATGGTGGACTTTAAAAATTATCTGGTTTACATGGTGTTTAAAAGCAAGAGTATCTGAATATACACAAATTATTGATATCTGAAGAAGTGAAGTCTGAATTATTACTTACTCATTCCCTCTAGATTTTCACTGTTTTTTTGTTCTAAATCTACTAAGATCAGCATTCTGAAAGGACCTAGGTGAAGAAAAAGACCTAACTGCTTTCTAGGACAGTGTGACTGAGCACAGAGCTGAACTCATGCATGAAAGCAGTAAACTTATTCTTTATCAATCAACCGTTTCTTTTTGTTAGACTTCATTTATCATTACAGTTTTACCTAGTGCTAAAATTCCCATTTATATTCTACCAAACTTTGTTGCGTATGCAGTTCACAGGCTTGATATACAGGTGATTACACAGATACTGTTTTGTATCAGCTATAACTGTTTGCAGATGTATTGGAATTATGCTGAACAGTTTCTGATGTAATTAAAACATTTCTAAAACTTTCCAATGGCTACCTTTACTTTTAATAAAAAAGGATTCAAAAATATCTTGTCATTTTTCTGTCAAGAGCAAAGTAGCACCAGCAAAAATTTCCAGTCCTTGATCAGCCTAGGGCCAAAGCAGAGCTCATGCCCCTACACAGTTATTGAGCATAAATTGCACTCCCTTACCTTATGATAAAAGCAAGTTCACTTGCCACTTCTTTTAGTAGGGATTGGCAGTACCCTATTAACATTTCTTATATGTGTCACTGAAGAAAGGTCTAGGATCATATGTTTCTTCTCAGAGTGCTAATACTTTTCTTTCACTTAGATGATGTTTATATAAACCTTGGAGCATGTCAGAACTAAAGATGAAGAAGCTGTTATGGGCCTAGATCTGCCTGACCAAAACTTCTACAATCACAAACAAAATCATTCAAATGGAAAAAGGAAAATATGCTACTGCTAAATACTCCCAATGCACTTAATACAGACAGATTGAAGCTGGAGTGAGAAAAGTTGAAAAGGTTGTGCTTTCACTCATGCACAATTAAAACAACTCCTCTTTCAACTGATTCAGAGTAGACATTTGTATGCACTCACCAGTGACTTGGATGAATACCCGTATTACTGAGTTGCTAAATGAAAAGCCTAAATTTTATGATCTGCCCTGTCTTCCTTCACTTTTATCACGTATGTCTGAAAAAGAGTTTTAAAAATGTGTATTTTCCTTTTCCCTTCATCTTCTAATAGAGCTTACTGAGTTTAGTAGTCAAACTGAACTAATGCCACTTGCAGCACACATGCTGTTGGTGTTTTTAGAAGAGTTCACATTTTTTAACCCATCTGGGGGAGGTAGCGTGAGCACATTAAAACAACACACTTGTTGCAGAAACAAAGCTGTTCCATTTGCGATAGAATGCTGCATCCAGCTGTTTGTTTACTGCAGCCTCGTGCTGAAGCAACGAAGATGACAAGAGATGGAATCAGCAGGCAGGGATAAGAATTGTATTTTTAAAAGACAGTGGTGGTTGTTGAGTTGGAAGAGAGAAGAAATTAGTCATTAGTTTTCCCACCTGTTCCTGTGCTAAATATTGGCATTAAGTTGCTAGTTCAGAAATGCCAAGCAACTGAGCACAGGAGGTTCAGTCTAAGTGCTTTAAAGTGCTACCTGGAGGTTTATGACGTTGTTCCTTCCGTAAGACAGGAGCCTTTAATGGGAACACTCTAAAGCATGCTTAATGTTGTGTATGTCTCTCAGTCTCTTCTGTTGTCTAAGAAAGGACTTTCTTGCTGCATGATCTTTTGGGTTGCTTTATTTGTTTGTCATGTAACTGGTTATCAGATTCCTGATACTTAAGAACCAGACTTCCTTTTTTATGAAATTTTATATGAACAATATTAAAAAAAATGAACTTCTGGTTTTGAACACTGAGGACATTAAGAAAATAGTACCTACCTTTTGCCTCCATAATTCCAAGTACTTTAGTTGCTTTTAGCATGAAAAGTGTTTGGCTTTTTTTCCTCTGTAATTAGTTTTAAGAGGTTTGTTGTTTTTTTTTTTTGTTCCCTAATCATCATGAGCTGAATATCCAAAACAACTGTCACTGATCTGACTCTTACTAGCTTACAGCAGAACTCCCTCTGGCTGTTACTCTCACAGTTTTGCATTTGTTTTCAACAGAATAAAACTGAGCAAAAGTCAGAACTATCAAGACAATTTATTGTCCTATTCCTGTCCTGAATTAAATAAATTTTTAACTGGTTGAAATGTCATTGTGACAACGCAGATGGCAATATACAACCCAAGCTACTTAGATGAAATGCAAATAAAAGTTTAGCAAATTATATACTGTTCCTAACTTTCTAGTGTGCAGCTATAAATGATCTCATCAAGTTATGCAGGTGCATAAACCCTCAATATTAATAACTTCCAAGACTGATGGACTCTATTGCCCTTACTCAAGCTGCGCAAAGCAGTTGTTTGGTTGTGATGACTTGTGGATCTAGTGCTGCCCCTGGGAGAACCACAGGGGAATTGCTTTGCTTTTACATCTCTTTACTGTTATCATATTCAAGTATGCTGCTAACAAATGCCTTGGACAGAGGCACAAATACAAAGCAGGTAGATACTACTGGCATTCTGTGTCATAAGTAGGAAACTTGGATCTGCCCTTCCCAGAGATGTAAAAAGTTATTAACCCATGCCATTTGTGCTTCCTTTTGGGTTTTTTTGTTTGATTCTTTGAGTACCCTTTGTCCAGAAAGGGCAAAATTTGCTTCTGCCCCCTTTGATTTACCATCAGGAGTGGTCATACTGCCCTACAGATAGGGTGGTTGAAACTGGCCTTTGGGCACCAGATGCATTTGTTATTTAAGGAGGAACCAGAAACTATTCATTTTCTGCAAAGATATGCTGCCCCCTTTGATTTAGTTTCTCCTGGCAGTAAATGATACTGGGAAATAAGCCATTGGGGTAGTCATTATCAGGATTCATGCTGCTGCTTTCAATTTCTTGGGTTTGGTTTTTTTTTTCCCCCCCAGAACACCACATAGTCTGCCTAACAATTATTTTATATTTGCTGCAGTGTGGGGCATGTTCATCAATGGTTCAATTAGAAGTGCAAACCTATAATTACTGTCTCCACAGCCAGAAAAATGTGAAGTTTCATTTGTGATTATGAATATGTAGCTCTTTTTAAAAGTTCCTCAGTGTATTATTAGAAAGTGAAGAAGAAAAAGAAACAGAGGGTCTGATATTTCCACTGGGGAAATGGCAGTTATATTGAGACACTTTTGTCCCTTTTAGCAGCAAAACATCAAAGACTTTATACCTTTTTCTCAATGTATAGGACATGAGTATAGAGACTACATATAATCTACTTAAGATAACTTGACTTTAAACAACTTACCATTTATATAGATGAAAAGAACATCAACAGCATTGAGATGTGCATTTGTATGCTTTCATAAAGGAAATAAGAGCATGCTTCTCTGCAAGAGCACCTACTAGACACTGGCTTGACTAGAAAGTAGTTTTTATGTATTGAGTATGAGCAGTCTCGGGGTGCACCTTTGAGTTTCGTGATACTCAAGCTAGTGGTCTGAGGGAAGAACTGTACTTCAAAGAGCTCCAGTCCTCTGCTCCCACTTTCAGCTTAGAGCTTCCCGCAAAGGAGGCCACACCATGTTTCTGCCGCTCACTACTGTATTCTTGATTTTAGCCAGATAGGAGCCATTCATTGCAAAAGCTGTGTGCTTCTCTGTCTGATATGGCTGCATTGAAATTATTCCTGTTGTACAGCAGCACAAGAGATCCTTTTAGACCTCAGTCACAGTGAGTTGCTCTTCTTCTGATCTTACACAACCAGAGAGTGAAAGCACTTAGATCATAGATTGTCCCTGTCCCTTACTGGCCCAAGCTAAGGCACAGAATCAGGACAATCTTGGCCTGCCTTCCTTCTTTTTTTAAATCTTGTTAGGTATATCTCCAGTGAACAGTTTTCTGCAGCCACTGGTATCCAGCAGCAAGCGGTACATCTTGCCAATTTCTTCTTTGACACCGTTTTAGAAATCATGCATAGATTGTTTCAAGGACAGTGCTGTCTATTGCTTTTTTTTTTTAACCTTATTCTGCTAAAGAAAAACAAGTAGTAAATGGGCGCATCTAAGCTGTAGTCAAAATCAGATAGTGGAGAAAGGCTTCAGCAGAACATATTTATGTGGAAAACTGTGCTGATCCTCCAAAGATGGTACTATTCACAATAGCCAGGAACAGTAGCATGACTCCCATGTTATTTTCATTCGGCCTCTGCTAAAAATGATTGGTAAATTTCTGCTGCTTGAGATGCAATGGAGAACATGTGGCATTGAGAGGATAATCAACAAGAGGCAATGGAAGATTAGGGTTACTGAGTCATTGTCAACTAGATTTGTAGCAGAAAAGGTACTGTTAATAAATAAATGGCAGGGCTGTATCTCAGTGGGTGGATAGGACTATTCACAGGGTGGACCTCACTTAATTCTTATTCATAAATTCAGAATTGCTGAAAGTCAAGCAGAGATAGACCTTGCAAAGGAAATTACAAGTGAAAAAGCTTCTCTAGAAAATAGGAAAGAAAGTGGAGTTGCAATGTGCTAAAATGGGTATTGTCTAAAAGATAATGTGGGTCTGGCTCAAAAATTAAATGAATACTTCATCTCAATTTTCAATAAAGAGGACTCTATAACAGTGGGACAAAGGCAGGATGGCTAATGGGAATGACTATATAGAAATGCAAATTACAATAGCTAAGGTGAAATAAGACTCAGATGGCTGTGAGAGTCAGGAAGATTGGGTAATCTTTATCAGACATACCGAATAATCAGAAGATGAAAACAATTAAGTAGCATGGATTTCTTATGAAACCCATCAACAGATTTCATATTTCATGACTGAAGAAATATAAAATTAGTAGTTGCAATTAGGAAAGTAACTATAAACATATTAGGTTTGATAAATGCAGGGATGTAGAAGGAAGCATGAAGGAAGTCACCCATTTGACTATATCTATTAAAAGAAAACCTAATTTACCAAAAGTAGATTTTATCTAATCAGTCTGGCATTTTTCCTTCAAGTTTAAATCTTTGTCTTAATGATGTTCTCAATATTAGAATTGATCATAAAAAAACTAGAAATGTTTTCATAGATATTATTTTAACAGATTTTGCTTTAGTCATGGCTAACATTAATAATGACCCTCATTTTAATGGCATAAACACATCACACTGTTTAACCGCACTTTTCAACTTTTCATTTTTGTTACTTCATTTTCACCTTTGTAAACGTTACCACATTTGTCACTTAACCATTAATGGATTTTAAGCTCACAGCAAAACAATGAAGATGGGAAACACCATCTTAATTTTAGAGACAACAGCTGAACCACCACAAGGTGAATGAAGAGAACTGGCAAGGGAATATGTGGATGAGGAAGGATTTGAAACAAGGCTCCAGGCTACTCAGTTTTTTTCTCCCCTTTATCCTGCCTTCTGTTTCACATTTGGTAAAACATGATGAAAGAAGCAGTCATTTTCCTATTTACAAATTAGCTATTTCAAAATTTCCATATTTGTCATGTTTGTTTGCACTTGGTTTTGGGTGTGGCAGTACTATAGTCCTTCCCTGGCAGAAGTCCCTCTAGATATATAATCCAGTTTCAAAACTGGTACTCAAGTACCAGTCACAGGGCAGTGGGGCAAAACAGCACTGAGAAGTTAGATAAATACTGAATACTCTAGTACTCCAATTATTTCAAAAGTGTCGGTGTAGAAAAAGTTTAAGATCACCTAAAATGAGGCTTCCACAGGTACACTAAAGTCTCAATTCACTATCCTAAATGGAGATGCTTGGGGGTATTTTACCGAGATTCCAATTGTTGGTCTAGAAGGAAATGGACATTTTGGAAGTCCTGAGTCATGTGGTACTTTCTAAAAAAGCTTTTAAAATTAATTGCTAAATTTTGTTTCTTATTTACCAAGTATAGAATTTGTTTTGTCAGTCTTTGTCCTCAAAATCAAAAACAGGGTCCAGTTAAGAGTGTGCACGTACCAGGCATTTCTTCTACAGAACACAAATAGCAATAAAAGCAAGTAGAGGCTTCTGAGGGCTATATTTAGTTCAAAACTCTTTAAATTTTTTGTAAATGGCAATTAACTTCCTCAGATTTTTTTCTTTTTTCTGAATTCTGAACATATGGGAAAAATACTGGATTCTAAATGCTGACATTATCTACATTCTAAGTGATATTCCACTTTAACTGAGACTTATTATGGTTCTGCCCAGTCCATTTTGGTATTTTTCAGTATAGAAGTGTTCATTTTGAAACTTGAGAACTGGCAGATAGAGGTTGGTAAAATAGAGGTTTGTGTCTGGGGGTGTGAGTGCAGCCAGACCATGGGTTAGAGGTTGGTAAAATAGAGGTTTGTGTCTGGGGGTGTGAGTGCAGCCAGACCATGGGTTGGAGGTTGATGTGTCTGCTTCCATCAGCTGCAGAGACCCCAGCGGGTAGATGTTGATGCCACCAACTGCAGTCAAACCCTGTGTCACAAGGAGCCATGTGTTCGTGGTGCCAGCCACTGGAGCAAATGTGAGTGTGTAAATGAGTTTGTGAGCACCAGCAAAGATCAAGTCAGTAGTAGGTGATGTGGTCTGGGAGCCAGGGGGTGAGTGGGTCTCTTGAGTGGTGGGGTGGAGTGGTAGGGAGCAGGGGAGTTCAAGCTGGGTCTGTGTGTGTGTGTGAGGATACTTGTGCCAGCAACTAGAGCAGTGCTGTGGCCTCAGAGGCTCCTATGTGCAGATGCCAGCAGCAGGGCAGACTAGGTGTCTGAACCCAGCTATGCAGGCATACACATTATACCTATGCCCATATATATATTTCCACTAGCAGACCTCCATCCTGCTCAGTCAGAAAGGG
The DNA here is from genome assembly GCA_009867235.2 of Psittacus erithacus. NCBI lineage: Eukaryota > Metazoa > Chordata > Aves > Psittaciformes > Psittacidae > Psittacus > Psittacus erithacus. Next base: position 8,538 of record WYDI02018493.1, read on the forward strand.
CAGCAGGATAAGGCCATTCACGCTGTGTGTGCTTGTGTGAGTTTATTGTGGCCAGACCTATATATGCTCATAGCGTATACTTGTACTCTGTATTTCTCTGCATGTGTGTACTGGGAATGTGTGCCCACCCTCGCTACTGGTTGAACCTAGGGTCATGGAGCCTTCTTGCCTCTCTCAGACTTTCAAATCTGATCTGGTTTTCCCTAACAAAAACAATAAAACCCAAGTCCCACTTTTTGGACAAAAGGAGATTTTCTTTTCTATGAGACTAAGGCTTTTCCTTTCCATGGGTTAATTTGTTCTACCAGGAGTCAACATCTGCACTGAAGTGGCTAATAGATATTTATTTCAGTGAGATTTTAAGCTTTTCTCCTTCTTTGGTGGCTGTTTGGCATTCCTGACTGATGGAAGTCATCTTTCATTGTGTCTTTCTTTCTCTGTCTGCCGAAGCATTAAAACGACACATGCCACCAATGTTAAAACATGTTAATCATAGGCAGAGTAAGTGCTCTCTACTGCAGTCATGACTGGTCTCAGTCAATCATTTTTGGGTGACAACAGGGTTGAAATCACTGATCCCCAATCTCTTCCTTATAAATGTAGTGTAACACCTATTCTCTTCCAAAAAATGCAACATTTTAAAGCTTTTGCGGTAAGTGACAAACAAATGAAAAGATAAGGCCTGAAATCAAAAGGATCATCAGCTGTTGGACTGAAGTCAGAGCAAGCTGCTGCTCCTCTACATCTCTGACAAAAACAGCATTGCCGTAGAAACGGGGGAGGAAGTTAGCCATTAGCAAGCTTCTATATCTTCACCTTCTGAAAATATGGAACCATAGAATGGTTTGGGTTGGAAGGTGCCTTAAAGATCATCTAGTTCCACCCCCCCTGCCACAGGCCAGGACATTTTTCAATAGATAAGGTTCCTTAAAGCCCCATCCAACCTGTCCTTGAACACTTCCAGGGATGGGGCAGCCATAACTTCTCTGGGCGACCTGTTCCAATGCCTTACCACCCTCACAGGGAAGAAATTCTTCCTTATATCTAATCTAAATCAATCCTCTTTCAGTTTAAAGACATTGCCCCTTCTCCTATCACTATATGCTCCTGTAAAAAGTCCCTCTCCAGCTTTCTTGTTTGCTCCTTTAGGTACTGGAAGGCTGCTCTGAAGTCTCATCTGAACCTTCTCCAGGCTGAACAAGCCCAACTCTCTCAGCCTGTCTTCACAGGCTCCAGCCCAGCCCTCCAGCCCTCTGATTTTATTTGCTGCCCTCCTCTGGACTTATTACAGCAGGTCCTTCTGATATTTGGGGGCCCCAGAGGTGAATGCAGCACTCCAGATGGTATCTCAAAAGAGCAGAGTAATGGGAGACATTCACCTCTCTCAGCCTTCCGGCCACTCTCCTCCTGATGCAGCCCAAGATACAGTTGGCTTTCTGCATTTCAAGTGCATGTTGCCAGGTCATATTGAGCTTCTAGTGACTCAATACCCTAAATCTTTCTCCTTGAGTCTGGTCTCAACCCATTCATCCTCCAGCCTGTAGTTATGCTTGTGATTGCCTAGGCTCAGGCGTAGGACCTTGTACTTGGCTTTCTTGAACTTCATGGGGTTTGCACAGGCCCGCCTCTCAAACGTGTCAAGATCCCTCTGAATGGTTTCCCTGCCCTCCAGTGTTTCAACCAAACCGCACAGGTTGGTGTTGTCAGCAAATTTACTGACAGTGCACTCAATCCCATTGTCCCTGCTGTCAACAAAGACGTTGAACAGCGCTGTTCCCAATACTAACCCTTGAGGAATGCTGCTCATCACTGATTTCTATGTGGACATTGAGTCACTGACCAGAACTCTTTGAGTGCACCATCCAGTCAATTCCTTATCCATCAAGAGCTCCATCTTTCAAATCCATGCCTTTCCATTTTAGAGACAAGAATGTCATTTGGGACAGTGCCAAATGCCTTACACAAATCCAGGCAGATGTCAAACAGATACCATATTTGCTGCTAGCACATGGTGCTGGTGTTACTAGTGGAAGATTGAAGACCTAAAAGGACATATGTGGCTTCACTAGCTGGAATGAAATTATGGAATAGCTTTTACAAAGTCCACTAGCATCTCAAGAAGTTATAAAATGTGTTTAAACAGTCTTTCTGCCACAGTAGTGGCTGATTACTGAAGTAAATTATATTTTACCATTGCTTTTCAGACACTAGAATTTACAGTTCGCCTTGGCTTCTTGGCATATGCCACACAAGTTTAGAATGGATTGCAATTTTACTTTCAGTGAACTCCTTAAATGAAGAAAAGACATTCCATATATATGGTTCAGTGCTGTCATTCTGAAGCTGCAACGACCTTTTGAATCTGCAATAGTTTTATATCAAAGGACTTGCAAATTGACTCATTTATACCTTACACACCCAACATTTTGGATTTATGCTAGGACAAAGCCAAGGTTTCTGATGTTATAAATCTGCATCTTGGTCTTAAAATGACAAATAGAATGCACAGTCAAAACCCTGATTGTCTGAGACCAATAGAATGTTTGCCGTTGAGTATAAACAGCCCCAAACTTAATCCCCTATAATATCAGATTTCTATTTTATGACTACATATCAAAGGTTAACCACACATTCATGCAGCAATATTGTGTTCCGTGAATATTGTGCTGCTATAAATTTTTCAGTTTTGAAATCATTTCCCTGCTATGTGACAGAGTAGAAAGCAAGTGAAGGAAGGAGAGACAGAGAAAGCGCCACTCTATCAAGTGAAGATGTATTTTTAAAGAATTCAGACTATCTCCTCTTCTGCTGTAATTAGATTTGCAGGACTAACAGGTAGCTGTACAGCACACATTTATCATATTCTTAAAGTCAATTTCCATGGTTCTTTCACTCACTCATACTTTAAAGTTCACATTTAACTTTTAATTAAATCTAGAGAATTTAAGATTGAGTAAAAGTTACATTTATCAGTTTAATTTTGGAATTCTTACTGAATATACATTATTGCTTTGTGGTTCAATTGAATTTGATTTATGAAAGATCCTTTTTTTCTCCCTAAAAGTACTTAGATGCCTATGGAATTCTGATTTATTCAAAAAGAGGTTTGATTTTGTAAGCAATAAATGGTCTCCATTCAGGCTGTAAAATATATGCTGAGATTTTTTTGACAGACAGACTTCACTTTTTGCTCTATATCTGTTCCTTTGTGGACCTCTATTAGTAATAACTTTGTCTTACTGCAATGAACAACACATTTAACATTTTTCAGATGATCGCATTTATCAGTAAGAGATTCTAATTTTCCCATAACCTGTTCTGATGGAATCAATAACATTAGTTACTGCTAATCAGTGTTTGTGGAGAATTAGGCATGTAAATGCCAACATACGACTAAAATATAAATTATTTTATGCTTATATTTACTGTGTGACTGCATGGCAGGTTACATGTATGTTATCTAGGTGAATCAGGAATGAAGGGCTAATGATGTGCAAGGAAGGAGTAGTGTTTGTGTGTTCTGCAAAGGGATACCTGAGCTAGTTCTGAGTGGCAGTCCTCAGCAATAGGGACAGGAATTGTGCTAGGATTTTGCTTTCTCTTGTTTCTCATTTTCTCAGGCTTCCTCGAGTGCCTAATTAGCCCACTTCATGTAGTGTTACACAGTACTCACATTGCATCTTCTGAGACCAGTGCTAGCTTTCTCTATTTTTGTAACTTCCTTTACAAATAGATACACCTAAGGTAAACAGAAAGATAACAGCAAAACACAATAACTCTTATCTCATTTTGGTCTTCTATGGAAACAAATAGGATTGTTCAAAATTACTAATATTTTGATATCAATTTCATCCTTACTGGAGTTCTGAATCTCAAGTATGAAGCTTTTGTCTGCAGTCCAAGCTTCTGGACAAAATCTTAGTGGAAAGAAAAGAGAAGAATCTTTGAACCTATGTAGATTAAGATCTCTTTTAACATGCTTATTCATCTTTACCTTCTTTCTTTATCAGGGACATAATCCAGTTCTTTTGACACCCTTGGAGACAGACATTTGGGTCTCATGGACACATATGGGTTGACTTCATTCAATTAATCTCATATTCAACTCTCATTTACTGCCAGTAATTCTTGTCCTTAACCTATTGTCTAAGGACAGAGGCCTGGGATATGTTGTTGATGAAGAAGATTGAGGCAAACAATGTAATGAATACCACAGCAGTATCTGCAGGAACAAAGTCCCCCAACCCTGTTCCACAGAAAGCCCACATTTTGCTTTTTCAGCCTTTTACTACTAATGTAGCAACAGAAGCTCTTCTTTCTGCTCTTGATATCACTAGTGAGTGTAATTTCTACGTGAGCCTTGGTTTTCCTAGTCATCCCTACCTACCTGAATTCAGCTGTGCTTAGCCTGTATGGTGTATTCTCTTATAAGTGTCATGGTAGTGAGCTGGAGACCTGTTAGGGAGAGCAGCAATCCCAGGGCAGCAGCTGAACTTGCATATGTGATGGGGAGAGATTTCCAGATGATGTGGCAGGAGGGTGAAGCTGAGGACAGAATACAGGAAGGAAATTTGCAGGGGACTACTGAGAAGGTCAGGAGAAGAGAACATAGGGTAGGTAACTAGAGACATTCTCTCTGTGGCGGATGAAATTATGCCAAATTCTGTGAGAAAATGAGCTGATCACAGCTAATTTTGGTACCAAAGACAAGGAAATAAAACTGTGCTTATAAGCCATTTTCTCTTTTTTCTAGGTCTGTTTTAGTTGGCCTCTATTCTTAATAGGTTAATTATTCTAAACTAGTCTCTAATAAAAACTTGAGAGAGGTTTTAGTTAGAAAACATTCTTGTCTCAGAGAGCTTACTATAGGAAAACACAGATGGACCTAAAGTGGTGCTTAAATGGAAGCCCCGACATGCTATTTGAGAATAATTTTTTTTTCAGCAAATTTATTTTAAATCTGTGCCAAGATTATTGGTAATGAACAGCCTGACTTGGAGATGTGTTCCAAGTCAGCTAACTCTGTCTAACTAACTCTTAAATACTATTGGTCTTGATGTAAGGCTCCATCATAATAATATTGTCTTAATGTTAAAAGCAATCTGATGCTTGTCTTCTTTTCACCTGTTGAAAAGTAGATGTTTCACTAACTTATTACACTGAAACTCATCATGTTCATTTATACAAACAGACCCATATTCTCCTAAATGCTACTCTGTGTAACACATGGAGGAGAGAGGAATACATTTGATTTTTATATACCAGTGCTTAACAAGAGACATTTCAGGACCACATAATCTATATTTTCACACTTTTATGTATGTTTCCAGTATCTGGAACAGAATCTATTTAAAATATCACTAAGTGGTGATCCGCTGGTTAACACCCACCTAGCTGCTGTCTCAATATTGCTATAAGCTTGTCTCTACAAGCTGCTGAACTGTGTTTATGGCTATTCTTGGCCCTTCCACCTCCCTAAAAAAAGGAATATAAAAAAGCATAGAAGTTGTACTAACAAATATTTCAGTTAGCTGAATTTGATCATAAACCTCAAAGTTGCATCAAATCAGAGAAAGGTAATGTATAATAATGTCTTCTCCTGCAGCTGTTGTCTTTCATAGTCAGGGAACAAGGAATATTTCTTTCAGAGTGAAATAAAGGACATGTTAAGGCAAATTGTCAAAGTAGTCCAGTTGAGGTGGTAATGCAATGTGAGTTATGCATTCCTAGATATCCAGTCTGGCGTTTAAGGCATTTGGGTGTATAGTTTTGTTATGGTAGGTAATATATTAAAATACAATATTAGATTTTTAATTTTTCTTCAACAATTTTAACTGTGGATATTAACAGGTTTGTATATACCTCTGTGTATAGAAATATATGTGACAACTTTGTGTTCTTAATTTTCAATTAATTCCTTGTTTAATGAAGACAATAGCTATCTATAAAGTCTATGGAGAAATCTTATTAGAAAAGGTATTTAATATTTGTATTCCATAATAATATAATCTTTATAATGATGATTCTTATCGTGATGGTATGATTCAAGTCCTGAGAACTTTAACACCATTACTGCAACGAAATCCTTATAAAACCATTGCTAAAACTGACTTCTATGTGTGTCTGAGGAAATCAACTTCCTTCTCTATGATGACATATCAGAATTTTTTATTTACTTGCAGAAGATGTATTTTTTAAACTATTCTCGTTTCTAAGTTATTGTTTGCAATAAAGATCAATTTGGTATCAGAGCCTGCATTCTAAACAGAAGAGGAATGAGTCATTGTAACTCAACCGCAATAGCAGAAAGTTCTGTTTTCTTTAAGGCTGTGAAAATAGTCAAGGTAAAGAAAACAGAAGACCCTCCATTCTGAATCATATTCCTGAGGAAATCGAAAAGAAACAAAGTAGAAGAGCGTGTCTTCCTTGCTGTAACCTCCCAGCTTTCAAAAACCTTTTCAGCTATGTTCCATGGACCCTCACAATGTTTTCAAAACATCTTTTTTTATCTCATTCTATTCTCTGCAAAATCTATGGAAATGAGTTTTGCAATAAGACAACTGCTTACAGCAAACAGATACTGTGGAGATTCTCAGTGGGATATTTTTCCCTTTGGAAGAAAACTAATTTCTCTTATCTTCTGTACACACTTAAATTGAGATCTTTCAAATCTACTGTCCAAACTTCCTACAAATTGCTGAGAGTCATGACAGATTTTCAATTCTATGCAAGCATACAAAGAACACCATAGTCAAACCATAATAACAAATATAAATAATGACAGTTTCCACCAGCAAGAAGTGAAGGAAAATACGTGGTTGAGCCAAAAGACAGTGGCAGAAAGAATTTTTTTTTTAAGTAGGGGGTTTTCCAGACATTCAGAGCTGGTTTTCTGCTGATGATCTTTTTTCATGCAATGAATTATGCCAGCCTGGGGAGATCTCTACTTTCCCCTGTTGTTTGATGGTACTTGCTCCCACACTCACCCTTCCAATTTAGCACTTCCAATTTACACACTAACTTCCACTAAATATCTTTTTGAGAAACCCAATTATTTTCTCTTAGCTTACATCTTATCTAAGTGTTCTATGTCTCTAAAAGAGCAAAGTACCTCAGTTTTGTAGAAACTCCAGAAATTTTTTTATCTGTTATTATACTGCCAAAATAAATTATTGGTTCTTACAAAATTGCAAGCAGTTAAAAGGAAAAAAATAAAAAAGTTGTAAAAACTTCAAATGTACATATAAGTTATACATAAAGATAATCTCCAAAATGTGATTTATGTTTTTGATGAGACAGTTCTTAGCCGAAACACTCAAAAAAACCCACTCAATACCTGGATGCTCAAAACCGCACAGAAGATTCAGTTCTTGTCTGAGACTGTTCATCTTCTTGTTTCTGTGCCAGGCTTGGTATATCTGTTCCAAGCCTGTTCCTAATCCAGTTAATAATGTCCCTTGTAAGGAAATGGCTCGTCACCCTTTTGCTTGGATGCCTTGTATGCAAGAAAATCCTCAAAGTTTGTGGGCCTACCACTCCCTTTTATTCACTCAGAAATTTAGATGGGAGGGGAGGGGGTGTTATTTGGATTAGATCTGGATTTTCGTGAGAAAACAAAAAAGAAAAAAATCCATTTTTTTAAATGAACATTGATCAAACTATGTTGAATGAATATTTTTGAAATAGCTCTCACATCAGACATGAAATTCTGGAAAGCATATTTATTCGGGTTCTTTCTCATGGTGTCTATCTTTAATAAAATGATACACATTGTGAGTCCTCTCATAGCTTCATAAACACTTGAAATTTTGATAGTGTGATATAATGAAAATTCCATATAAAAGTATTTCTGTCCACAGAAAATATAAAAACAATAGAGACTCACTTCACTTTTGGTGTCCCTGTCTGTTAACCACAATTTTGCTAGATATTCAAGGCTTGCACCAACACATTCACAATATTTATTGTTATACTGCCCTCCTGTATTTTAATTCAGGAGAATCATCTGCCAGCTAGCAGTTGTGAAGTGATGTCTGCTCTCTCTCTTCTATTTAGTGTTGTTACAAAATCAAATTAAAAAAAAACCAAACAACCCATTTTCAAAATCTTTGGCTTTGTTCCTCTGTACAATAAGAAAACTTCTGAATTTTAGTAAGTTATCTGGTATGGGAATGCATTTTTTTCCAATAATGCATGTGGCTGCATTTGTGTGTGTTTTAGTTTATAACTAGCAGTCAAAATACATCATGAAAAGAACCACGAATTACTTGGCTACCACACTGAAATAAGACAATGTTAGTACATGCAAATACTATGTCCTGCACTACTTGGATTGTACCAATTTCTGACAGATACTTAAGGGACTTGTCATTTTTTTTTACACTTCGGCAGTATTTTGACTGTCCATGGCACCAATAAAATCTATGAATTTGAAATCTATGATTTTTAACATGGGTGCATGATCCTTTGAAGCATAAAAATATGGCTTTGTGTCTAATGCAGTGTATTAGAAAGAAAGCAAAACTTTTTAGTAGTTTTGTATAATGCTGTATTTTCTTTGTTTCTGCTTAATAAAATATAAAGCATTTCTGTATTAAAAGGGTCGATTGTCTACTTTCTAAGTGAGGAGACTTAAATGGTACCCTTTGGAAGGTCACAGTATGGTTGTATGAGTAAAAAACACACACTTTGTAATTGCAGCCTAGTAGATAACTTATGCCTTCACCACTGTTTCCTAAAATGACTAATTTGGTTAATTATCCTTTTGGTTTGTTTCTTGTTTACTTATTTTCTTATGCTGTTTGCTTATTGGATTTTTAGGTGGTTATTGTCTTAACTGAGCAGAGTTTTTACTGTTTGTAATCAATATACTCACTTGTTTTCCTTAAGATTCCAGATAAGACCAGAATCATCAAGTTTTGTTTCTTATTTGCATCCAACAGGCATGTGGCTATCAAGCCTTAACTGTGAATTACTCACTATTTTTAAAAAAATCAATATTTACAGGGCTGCAAAAGGGTTTGTAGACAAGATCAGTTTTATCATACAGCAGAAACAGACTGGATGGAGGACTATAGTGTGAGCAAAGACAGCTCCTAAGCAACTTGACAGGTCATCATTTATTCATTTTCACAGTTCAGGCTTCAAATTGCTTTGCATGCTAATCTTTACTTAGGTGCATAACCCATTAAATTAGTACTATCCAACAGGAAGAATTTTCCATATTACCTGGAAGTATTGAAAAGGCTGACGCTGAAAGTAAAGATCAGTAAAAACATTAGGGGGGGTTGTTTGGATGGTTTCATTTCGTTGCATTTTTTAATAGTGGAATTTATTTTAAATAGCTGTAATGCAAGATTTTTAAACTCCTCAACGTATGTTCTGTCTCACCAGAAAGCATAAAATTAAAGAAGAAAAAAGGAAAAAGAAGAAATGAATCATTCATTATCAAGTTCATTTTTACTTGTTTCTTAGCTAAGATAACAAAACATACTGATAGCCAGCCAAAGGGAAAGTACAAGCAAATATTTTTACCAGCTGGCTAAAAAAAAAATCTTTGGTAGGGCTATAATATCTGCCTCAACAAATTTATACAAAAGGCAGAGTGGCAGTGGCAAATTCCAAACCACCTATTTTTCCTGCTAGTAGTACTTCCAGGGGCCAGGGGGGTGTGGGGGGAGGTTGGATAAGAAAAGAGAGATAAGATAAAACCAAACAATGGCTTTATAACTGTGTTCTGAAACCTATTAGTGATCTCTGGATGGTTTTGAGCTATTCAGATCAGTTATGGTGCACCAGTGAAGCATATCTTTCAGTTTAGTTCTATTCAGACTTAACCAACTTTGCACCCTTCGAGCTTCTTCTGCAAACCAAATCAAAGTGAACTGCAGATACATAAGTATCAACATACATATGGGAAGTAAAATCTTGTTTTAAACTAGAAAAATAGTGGCCCTCATGAGGGTTACTGAGAACATAGTTTATGGGTTTAATTAGTTATGATTTTTGTTTGTATATATTCTTTGTAAAATTATTTCTAATCTGAAAAAATTGTGGCTGGAGTTATACTTCCTTCCATCCTGTTATTCCTAAGAATTGCTGCATTCAGTACTCTTCCCCTAAAATAACAGTTTAGGTAAATGTTTCCTTTTGTTCTTTTGAATTTTTATAATAGTTGCCTAATGAAAATAATAATAATATATGCTTTAAATAAGTTCCTTTCACCCATGGTTGGTCTTCTTTTGTCAACACTTAACCTATAAAAGAATTAATACATTTCCTAAAATGTCCATGTGCCCAGATTGCAATTTTTCAGGTGACAGATTTCAAACTGCAGCGCCATTTGTCTGTAATCTGCACATTTTAACTCTTTTAAATAGAGAACAAAACAATCAGGTATCAGATATCCAAGGTGATAAAACTTAAGGAAATAGACTGATAAATAGATTATGAATAGTTTATAAAAGCAGCTTGACAAAACCTAAGAATGGATTGGGTTTTGAACATCTACAGGATTAGGAACTAAAAAAGAATTACAGCTGGATGTGACTCACTGGCTATGCCTATTGTTTTTTATAAACTGTGACATTTTAAAAGCATATGGCTTTCCAATTCATTATTACTTCATGACAGCTACTGAACTTAAAAAGGTAATTGTGGTGCTACTCTTAACTGTACAGTAAGCAAGAAATCTAAGGAAATTAATCTTTTCATTTGAAAAAAAAATGGAGACAAGTTAAAAAGGAAATACTAAAATTGTTAAGCCAAAAAGAATCTGGATAATGTAGACTATAATCTTCAAGACTGAAATAAAGCAGAAAAATATCATGCATTCTTCTAATAGAGAAAATTTTATATCATGCTGAGTATATTTCTGATGATATGATAAAAGGAAGTGGTAATACTTGTGCAAGGTATCACACAGACAAAGGAAACTAAATGTAGAGTGCATTCAAGCATCCTAAAAACTATCATACATCTTGAATCATTCTGTGAAATCCTGCCATGAACAAAGCCATACAAAGAGTGCTTGATTACATGACAGATGGGAGAGGAGTGAGAAGGAAAGCTGGAGATAATGCTTTTCCTGCTTTCATGGTAAGGCTATGAAACGTGGTTGCAACAGCTCCAGCAAGCATCGAATACTTACCATGTTCAGTTGAGGAAAAAGGCTATTTGTGAACAAAGGACAAAAATAAAAGACGTCTGGAAGAAAAGATCAACAAAAAGACTTAGACCAATGAAGTACCAAAAGATATCAAGATACAGTTAAAGCAATGTATTCTTTTTCTATCATCCAGTCATAGAATCATAGAATAGTTAGGGTGGGAAAGGACCTTAAAATCATCAAGTTCCAACCCCCTGCCATGGGCAGGGACACCTCACACTAAACCATGCCACCCAAGGCTCTATCCAACCTGGCCTTGAACTCCGCCAGGGATGGAGCATTCACAACTTCCTTGGGTAAACCATTCCAGTGCCTCACCACCCTTACAGTAAAGAACAACTTCTTTATATCCAATCTAAACTTCCCCTGTTTAAGTTTGAACCCATTCCCCCTTGTCCTATCACTACAGTCCCTAATGAAGAGTCCCTCCCAGGCATCCTTATAGGCCCCCTTCAGATACTGGAAGGCTGCGATGAGGCCTAAATAAAGTTGATATAGAAATGAAAAAAAAAAAAAAAGACAACAGCAGGACATTTTACAGTCAGATTGTAGAGGTTTATTTATACCAGCTTCCAAGGCCAGGCTTTGGAACAATTAATAAATTTACCCATATCCTTCTCCCTTACTCACTCTTTCCCTAGGGAACACATAACTCAGGCCCACCCTCACAGGTCATTTTAGTTATGGATCTTCTGTCATTTTCAGAGATTCTGCAAGTAGGATCTAAACAATTCAAGAGTACATAGCAGTTATCTTTTAGTTGACCCAGTAGCTAGCTGGGGCTTAAGCATGCCAGTAGGTGAGGCATTAATAAGCTCACCTTATCCAGTGAGACAGGTGATGAGGATGAGCTGGTCAGTATAGGAAGGGTTGATTTCCATTGCTCTTTAGTGTTGATCCTTCATATTGTTGACTTGCTTTTCTCTTATTTACTGCTTTTCTTCTTAGGTATTTGCAGCTTCTCAGGTCAGTATTTTCCTTGTGAATCCTTCATCTGCTCACAGTTTCCCACTTAGCAATTGTACTCCTACAGTTTTCTTATTGCATGGACTATATCCTTCCATATCCTTTTTCTCAATAAAAAAATTTCCCAATAGAACAGAGCCAAGGACATATGACCATGCTTTAACAAAGTGGGTTTTGGAGTACCGACAGCTGAACTCATGAGATGGAGGTTGCATGCGAGAGCAGTGCTCTGCTCCCACATCTGTCCCTACTCTGCTGTGAAATCACTGGGGTTCTGTTGCAAAAGGCTTCTGAAATATTGAAGCCGGCATTCTGATTGCCCTCCTAACTAGCTTGATTTTTAAAAATAAAAACATTTTATAATAATTTCACTCGTTGTCAAGTACATTATCTACAATATGTAGGTTCTTTTTTTCTTTTACATTTTATGGAAGTTAACTGTGAAGGTCTGAGATATAAATACATACATATCAGGTTTTCACAGCTAGCTTATCATGTGATTGACAGAAAATGATTCATTCATCATTCATTTCAGAAAGCTTTTCTGACTTGCAAATGTGATAGTGAATTGGAGCTGAATGTGGAGGTACCTGGGCTGATGTTCTAGCACTGGAAAAAGATTTATGGTTTCTAATGGAAACCAAACAGAACTCAATGAACCTGACTCCTTGTGCTGCCATAACAAAGTCTATAAAATTACACAGCATAAATTCAATTCATCAGGGTGGAGGATCCACCTCTATGAGTTCCACAATATTTTTCTTTGATTATGTTCTAAATACAAAGTGAAATATGAGGAAAGAGATACAAATGGACTCCATGCAGGTAAGAGTAATAAAAGTCTACATGTCTCTTATCTTGAGCTGAAAATATTTATTTTCTCTGAAGGAACTAATGTTTTGTTTCTTTTTTAAAAAAAATTCAGTAGAAAAGTCTAAACATCTCAAAGGAATATAAGTAGTGTATCTACCCACTCACATTACCTCTGAACTTTCTCAGCCTTAAGCTATAAGTTTTATACTAGCATTTACATAGTTCGGGTTCAGTTAAACAAAGAGGAGCTTTAAGGAAAATTTTATTCCCATTTTTCAATATCATAGTGATGGAGATTAAGAATCAGCTATAAACCAAAATGCTGATTAATTCTTGTAAAAAATTAGTCTGCTTCTAAAATATTTTTTTTTAAAGTTCTTTTCCATTTTCACATGCAACTGTACAGTTCCATTCTATTTTTTGTTTTCACTGGAACATAAAGGTGGAAGATGCAGCATAGCTACTAAATACCTCCAGGTTAACACAAATATTTTATGAAATATTAACCATAGTTTGCTTTTTGCATTATCATTGTTTCTCAAAATGTTGGTTAGGTTCTGCTGAGAGTATATGATCATGATAATTTTGTTTCCTTTTTCTTCTTAGTTAAATCAAAGAGTTTCTCTTTAAGGATTTTCTTTTTTTTTCTTTCAAGGATTTTCATAGGTATCTTATTTACCAGAAATATAAAACATGGTAGTACATCCAATTGGAATAAGAAAGTAGACAAACTATATTAGGGAAAATTATTCTTAAAGAATAGTCTTCATCACAGAAAACTTTGAGCTGGTTCCTTAATAGGTTTCATCACTGTATGTTTTTCTCCATAGAAAAACCTAGTATAGGCCTATCTTAAAGTAACATGTTTTAATTTAATTTTATAAAGAACTAGATACTTCAAATTTTTTTAAAAAAATTGATACTTTTTAGATAAATTCATCATAGATTTCTCAGAGAACAGTTTTGTAGAAAAAAAATCAGATTTATGAGCATTCATATCATTCTTTACTAGAATAAATTAAAATACCAAGAGATTTATAAAAACAAAAAAAAAATCTTAAAAGTTAGTTCTCAGAGAAAACTGCAAGTAGTAAATCTGTTTTAATGACTGTTAGATGTCTCAGGGATAATCTATGGCTTATTGGTATATCATTTGCCATGGATATAAGCAGGAATGACACACTTCTCCATTTCATAGAATAACTGAATATTGAAATACTATTCAGTTTACTAATCTGTGTAGTATAACATTTGTTCTCGGTGATTTATAAATTCTTTGACTTAAAATGCTTCATATTTCAAGAATTATGATATTTGGGATTCTTTCAGAGGATAAGAAAAAAGACTTATATCATGGGAAATTCTGGGATTTCAGGTTCCTTCACTATGTCCTGGAAGAAAGAATATCTGCAGTGTTCATGCACACAAAACTCCTGAGACATTTCACTAAATAACAATTTAGTCTTTGCTGTTGATACCACAACAGCAGTTCAAGAGATAAGATATGGTGTTATCTGTATTATCACATTCAAACAGAGAGTAAGATATTGATCAGACAACAACCCTAAATTAACCTAACTACTAATATGGTCCTTTCTTACCCCTTTACTCCTTCAGAGATATTATTAATCAGACATTAAAGGGATTTCTGCAGAAACCAGATAGTAAGTTTCCTTCTTTTCTATTACTGTAACTATTTTTGACAGGCATCTCAGCAATTCATGGATTCTGATTTTTTAAGATATGCAGCATATCTCTGAAACTAGGATTGCAACATTTAAAATGCAGACCACAACAATATTACAGCAAAGTTGTTATTGTTCTATGAAGGAAATAATGTTTCAAAAGTATATTTGAACAAGCCTTAACTCATGACTTTGAATATTTTTATAAATACAGTGCCATACCCATTTAAGAGCTTTCTCTATAATGCTGCCAAAAATGCTGACAGGATATTCAAAGCTAAGAATCTAACTAAGAATTCTATTATATGAATTTTGAAAAATGTACCTACCATCATTGAAACAGAATACTGAAGAAAATTACCTGGCAATTTTATAATGCATTGAGCTGTAAGACAGATATTAATTCTGAATGCTTGCTTGCTGACTGGAGGTGTTCTACGGTCTCTTCCACTTCATTAGCATGTGTGAAAGCCAAACCATTGCATCATTCTTGCCAGATAAACAAGTCCCTAAACCTGAACTGAGCTGGCTGCTGGTTGTCTCTTTCTGTTATAGGTACAGTGCAAACACTTCTAATCAAAATAGTGTTCTTCAGTCTGCTCCCACAGTGAACAGTTATCTTGATGAGAATGCTTAAGGCAAATCCAGGTAAAACTCTTCCCATAAAAAAAGGGGGGTGCACTCACCCCTGAACTTTCTAAGTCTCATTAAAATTTTTATCCTGTTTTTGCAGTAACACGAAATGGCAGCGTAATGCAGAGGATGTTTAGGAAAACAATATTATACAAAAAAACAAACATGCCTTATTGATTGCCAAAATAACACTAACAGGAAAAGAATATGTACTTGTTTTTTTGTTGGAAAACAGAAAAGTGGCAGATATCTGGTCAAGGACTTTGTAACATGTTTCTGCGAGCCTTGGAATAGCAATTTCCTTCAGAGAATTATCATGTATGCAATTTTGCACCAGTCTGGACAACACAAAACACAAAAAGTACATGACAATGCTCCCAAGCAGTATCTCTTAGTGAAGGTTTTGTTAGGTTTATTTATTGTCCCTCTTCTTTCCCTTCCTCCTGAATTTCCTATGAATCAGTATCCCACTAAATTTCAGGTGAGCAGGTATTGTACCTGTACTTGTGCTTTTGAACATGCTGAATACTGACCATAAGATACAATAAAACACTTTCTGTCACTATTCTCTGTGTTTGCTTTTATAAAGATTATTACTGCACAGCTACTAACCCAGATTAGACTTTTAAATTGTTTCTCAAAATTATCTGACACCCTTATTAAACTATTAGTACTTTAAGATATGTGCTATTTCAAATTCATGTCATGCAACATTTCCTCCCTAAAAATAATTATCTGATATGCAAACTAACAGCAAAAATTAAACTGTACAACAAAATGTGATACTCTGAAGAAAGTTAGCAGCTTCTGGACACCAGAACGTATCATTTTACGTACAGGAAAACAATTCCAATGTGTTAAGGCATCCTGAATGATGTTATTGTTCTTTGAGTTTCTTTGGTCAAGTCTATTACTACAAGTGGCGATGTCCTAAAATTTAAGAACATAACTGTATTTTAAAAAATTACACACAAAGAAGATTCATAAAATGCATAAAGAACCATTCCCCATTTCATTGGCTCAATAGTGGTAACTTTCATTACTGTTGGTCTGTTGTCACAACCTATATAAACCACCAACCCCTTCTGAGTGAACATTAGTAACTGACAGGAGAGCTAATACTGTGCTGAAAACTTAATATGAGATTTACCTAAGACTTTAAAATTCAAAACTCTAGCTCCCACAAAACAATCACAGAAAAATAGGAAACAATAACACTGTAATATAATCTGCACTTTTTCTCCGTGTGTTGCTTTCAATCCTCCTCTAAAAGATTTGAGTCACTTTACTCCTATCTGAGGCTTAGAAGCACAGAAAAAGAAAACAAACTTTTCTATATGCAGACTAAAAGTCTGACATTGCTAAGAATTCTACATCTTTGTTTTCAGGGTATGTCTATAAAGCTTTATTTTGCAGCCAGAAAATCAAATATGAGTCTTATTTTGGGAGCAATTAATATTTTTTTTTTGTTGAAAAATCATCAGAAATAAAAAGAAAGGCATATAGAAAAGCCCAGCTGTTCTGAGTCTCACAAGGTTAATGCAGAGCTGTGAAAACTGCTACTCAACACAGTACTGTCTATTGTAAAACGATTAGTTAGGATAGTACCTAAAGGGAGTGTACAAGAAAGCTGGAGAGAGACTTTTTATAAGAGGAAGTAGAGATAGGACAAGGGGTAATGGCTTTAAACTGAAAGAGGGTAGATTTAGATTAGATATAAAAAGTTCTTCATTATGAAAAGTGGTGAGGATGGTGAGTCACCAACACAGGTTGCTCAGACAAACTGTGGCTGTCACAGCCCCGGAAGTGTTCAAGGCAAGGCTGGACAGGGCTTTGAGCATCCTGGTCTAGTAGAAGGTGCTCCTGACCATGGCAGGGGGTTTGGAACTAGATGATCTTTAAGGTCTCTTCCAACCCAAACCATTCTATGTTTCTATGATGTTTCGGGTTGAAAATAAGGAAGATGAAATCTGTAATAAGCTCCTGCAAAACAAACAAAGAAAACAAAAACAGGTCTGTCCAAGCCATGAAACTTTTGAAAACCCTTTGCTATTGAACTTCAAGTATATAGAAATATAAGGAACATTCATCACACTGACGTTTCAATCTGTCCCTAGTTCAGTGGAGCATCTGCAGGATTTACATAAACTCTTTTTATGCCCGCTCTCCTGCATGTGGCTACCAGTATGACATTACAGGACTTAACATGCTTAGGAAAGTCTTAAGGTAAACAGTCATGAACATCACGGTGATATATGTTTGTCCTGGGTTCAGCAGTAGCAGCCATTTTTCTCCTTCTTAATAGCTGGTGCAGTGCTGTGTTTCTGACTTTCGATATGGGAGCAGTGCTGATAATACCCATGTTTTTAGCTACTGCTTAGAATGTTTAGACTGACCAAGGACTTTCTGAGCCTCGTGCTCTGCCAGGGAGGAGGGGAAGC
>WYDI02018493.1:26342-40394 GCA_009867235.2 Psittacus erithacus
AAACCGTGCCAGATCCACACAGGGTACAATGACCACACCATATTCTACTCTGACACGAATCATAACTGCGTTTATCATAGTAGCAGCAGCAGTTTGTGTTATACCTTAGTCACTGGACTGTCCTTATCTCAACCCGTGGGAGTTGCATTCTTTCCATTCTCCTCCCCATCCCTTCGGAAGCGGGGAGCAGGGCGCAGGGGAAGAACGAGCAGGCTATGTGGTTTTCTAATTTATGACTAAGCTTAAACCATGACAATGTTGTAGAAACAACTCCAAAGAGGCAGAAAAGAAAGAAGGAAAAATGGGTTATCAGGTTACACAAGCAACAAATGTCTGTCTGAAATACACTGAGACTCAAGAAGCACAACATCAGTACTCAAGATTCAATTATCTCAGACTGTAATCCTACCACTCATACTAACATCGCTTGACCACTGATAGAACTGACAGTGGAAAACCAATACTCTGTCAACAAAAGAAGTGTCACTGCCTCCCTTATTGCTTATTAAAAACCAAACCAAACCAAGACAAGACAAAACAAGACAAACCAAACTAACTTAAATGCATCTGGTAGCTCACAGCAGTGGGTGATAATAATATGCTCATGAAATACACAACTGTGCATTCAAAAGCCATGCCATTAAATATAAAAACCACTCAAGGATTTTAATAAATAAACTTACAAATAAGCAAATAAAGGAGTTGCATTGCCGTTGAAGCATACAGTAATAAATAATACTAAAAGATCCATCATAGAAAAATGCAGCAGTGATCTGGCTTTTGGTTATAGATAAAATCATCTTTGGATTTTCTTAGCAATAGAAAGTTTGATGTTTGTAATGGTCAGCATTATCTACCAAAAAGGTGATTCTCCTGCTTACAGATCTTTGCCATTTAAGGAGATGGAAACCTTTCTTGAAGTTTCTGTCTTGTTTTCAGAAAGGCGGACTACTTGTTGTTCTTTTCTTGTCTCTTTGAGATTGGGTAATTAATGTGGAGCAACCACTCTATTTTGGACTGAATTTCAGATTAACATTCAGGTATATTAGGACTAATGATCTACCATTCAGAGGTTTTCTACTATTTCTTTTCTATCACCAGAGTGCAAAAATAATCTCCTTAACATTCTGTGATTCCTGAATATTGTATGAATTATTTAATTTCTACATTGTAGTTTGTTTGTATGTCTAGACATAATCAAGTTTATCAAGACAGAGCATACATTAAAAGGATTTATACCAATATTATAGTAATCTTAATGCTATTGCCAGCATGTTGGAATAATAATGGAAAAAATATGCTTAACATCATGATGCGAAGTAATTTCTTTGAACTCTTGTTAAAAATATATGGTAGTGATATCAATGGCATTTTTTGATCCATATGCATCTTTTGCAGCCCTCTCACTCTTTTTCATTGCAGGTTTCTGCTAAGAAAGATGTTATTATCCTCAGTATGATTTCAAGCTAATTATTTTTGCAGATCAATTGCAAAATAGTTTAGCGGGGTTAGGCAGATAATTCTTCCTGAATTCAGTCCTTTTAAAACGCTTTTAAAATTTAACTGTTTAAAATCTCACACAAAATTACCATTCTAGTCCATGGATTACTACTCAGAGTATGAATGCATTTGGTATTTTTTATTCATACATAACAGTTTCAGTTATGCAGTGAAGGAAATAGTAAACAAATACCTTTACTTTCAGATATTTTTTCTTTCTGTTTTCACTGCAGCTTGCCAGTCTTCCTGATGACCAAAATGCCCGTGGAAAATGAGCATGGCTGATACAGATTTTATTCAAGCAGGCATATAATATGAAAAGTGTACCTAGTGACTGATGGACTGACTAGTTGAAGATTTAAAATCCAAACGCCTCTACAGGTTTAAATTTTATTTATTTAAAAGTAAGATCAAGCACAAACTGTTAGAATAATAATACTGGACAGTAAGTCAAGACAATGTGTTTATTTTGCGCTTCAAATTACACCCATGCTTTGGAGCCCTGTAGATACTTGCATGAGTAGTCCTCAGTCATACAAGCCATCTAACTGAGATTTACTGGGAGAGCTTTCCTGATTAAAATGTATTCACAGTCATTAGATGCACATGATGTTCCCCCTGGAACTAAAATGTTTGCTGAACTTAGCTGATGTTTTAGCTTTTTTGACCTTCCACATTAGTGGGCTGGTTTCTTGAATAAACTGAAGATTTGGCCCTTGATATATAATCTCCCAATGTAATTCCTCTATAGCAGAGGGAGATAGGTTCCAGCCTTAGTGAAATAACATACCTGAGCTGTCAGTCATTATGTAAACTGTCTAACTTTTTGCTTCTAACATTCCCAGACTACAGATTGCTTTCTATTTAAGAGTCCTTGAGTGACATCAAAAGCTGTGAGATTTTGATTAGCTTCTTCACCCAGCAAACACAAGAAAGCAAACTGGCAATTTTATAAATTATTAATGAATTTTAAACTCAAGTGGTGTCTCCCTGATATGGCAATAATGACTGTGAATGACTGTGTGTAAAACTCTTCAGGTTAGTTTAAGTGTGGCTTTCTGCAGAGGCTATAAAACACACCAAGATAACTTTCTTTCCATCCTCTTTAGCTTTGTAAGATGTATCTACAGAAGACTGAAAACAAAGACTGTATTCCAGATCTAATTTATGCCATCATGACAAATCATTCCCATTTCAGTCAATTGAACTATATGGCTGCAACAGGTCTTATGGGTTAAATCTTACTCTAACTATTCCAAGATAAATACAGCGTAAAGAAAAAAGCTAATGTGATAATGTTGATTTTGTATCACTAGATATGACAGAAAACATTGCCCCCAGGATACATTTCATCAGTAATTTATTTTATTTGCTTTTCCATTGAATTAACTTATTCCTCTCCCACTGTAAAAAATCCCAGCTGATTCTGAAAAGGCAAGTACAATATTATTTGAGACCTTTTAAAGACACAGAAAGAATTTATTTTCTGAATTTACTTTGTTATATCATTGCATTTCTTTTTAATTACAAGTAAATAAATAATTTTTTTTCTGGTTTTCCTCTCCTCATAGTCCCTGTATCAGACCATACGAACTTCCATTAGAATACTAATACATTTGTAAATAGGCAGCAAAATCATAATTAGACATAGAAAATAAAATACAAAAGGTAAGTAATGTTGAGAATTTAAGAAGTTTCTTTAACAAACAAAAATTTTTTTGGGGGGAGGGAAAATATGTGAAGCCTTTTTTTTTTTTTTTTAATTAGAAGTAAAATTTCCCTGTCACAAATGTCTGTTTAAGATTATTCCAAAATTTAGTGCAATTATTGCAACTATCTAGTGAAGTCAAACTCAAAATCTACATTTAAATTTAGATATTACAAAAACTAGCACAGAGTATTCTGACAGCCTTCATATATACAATCACTGTATATATACGTGCTTGCAGGTCTCATATGTACATACATGTTCATCCTCCACATGAATTCAGAAATGTTAATTTTTCATGTTGCTGTGTATTTTTTTGCAGTGTGAATTAACAATATTTGATGATACTTTCCTCCAGTATGATTTTGAGTGTTTCTATAATGTTTAAAAATGCAGGTGACTTAAACTAAGCCATTCATATACAGAAATTAAAAATTAATTTCAAATACAGAGAGACCAGTATTACCTAAGATTAACAAATTGTCCCCTTTTAGCTTGCAAACTTGTTATTGACTGTAAGATTTACAGCAAAAATTTTGTTTAATTTCTTCAGGTTTGTTTTGCTGTGAATTGTAAATAAAATACTTCACAACAATGAATATGTCTTAATATGTAGTTATTTTATGGCAACCATCCATTATATTATCCTACATGTCTCCATTGCAATGCAGTCTTACTGTGGAAGAAGACTTACGTTTGTAAGACTTTACATTTGTAAATGGAAGCTTTTAATCTAAAGAACACAGATTTTAATATTAGACAGGAACAAAGTTCATCTGTAACTGCAAATCTGTGTGTGTCTACTAGTTTGAGCAACTCTGATTACAGTGGGAATAGAAGAATTTAGAACACCACAATTTCACTGAATCTAGATCTCATGGTGTAATATGTAACTTCCATCTGCTTTCATGAAGTGTCTTTTTTTTTTTAATAATTTGGAGGAGCCATAAAACATCTGTAAGTAAAGAACAACCCTTATTTTGAGAAGCAGCATCTTACTTGTCCAGATCCCAATCCAATAATCACCAATGCAGATCCACGGATCTAACATATAAATGCTTTTTCTTCAGTAAAAGCCAGTGATTTTTTTAATGATAGAAGCTGCAGATTAGGCCTAAAACCTGCATTACGTGTTTTCTTCCTTATAGACCTACCCCACTCCAAGGTTACTTTTACATACACTGATCAGCACCTTATTCCTTGAGCGATCCAGCTGCTTTTATGTACCCTTTAAATGTTCTTCAGCAATGACGCATTTCAAAGCACTGTTGTATGGAAAGAAACCCACTCAGACATAATTTTCTTTGCATCCCATTGATTTTTCATTTTCTTTATAACTATTTGCTATGAAAGCAAACAAAACAACAGGAGCAATAAAATATACGGAATATTTCACATCCATTACCTTTATCTATTTCTTTATATCTTTATTTAAAAAAACCCCACCCAAAACCATCTAGAGACAGGTTAACTTTACTTTTCAAAGAATAACTGGATGATAAATTTAAACTCTTTAGACAAAGATCAAATTGAAAAGTTCTTAAATAAACAGCTCTCAGAAATTAATTGTGAACACAGTTTAAAATATGTTATTAAAAAACAGGACTTCTTGCTGTCATTTGAAAAAAAAAGAAAATCTTACTGCCTTCTAAGTGTGAAGAAGTATTTGGTATTACAGAGTCTTTGTAGATTTTTCTATGTTCTTTCTCAGCATTGCTGTCTACTATCTGTGTATAATAGCAACATTAACAGCAAACAAGTAATTTTTCATTCCAAGTAATGCAATATTTGGCAGTACTCCCAAAAAATCCTTTCTCCTTTTATTCTTCCACTTTCCCTACCAATGTAGTGATGGGCTGATTATTTGTTTACACAAGATAAAAGAGTCAATAAGTGAGTTTTCAAATCTACAAACAGAGACATTTGTCATTTAAATAGGAAGTTCTGTGCCTGCAGCAGAACTCAGTTTGATCTCCTAAGGAAAAAAAAGAATCCATTTGGTTAAGTGTGCTGCTGAGGATGTACATTGCCTCAGCAGAGGGAATAGATTAAGAACAGATATACACTTTAGCTCATCTGAAAATACCAGAAAACATTATGACATATTTTCTAGCAAAATGCAGTCTATATGATATTTCAAGGGAAAACATTACAGAACTCAACATTAACATGCAGCAAACACATCCTTAAAATGGAAACAGAATGGGCGCTTTTTTTTTTTGTTTTGATGAGCATATTGTCTTGAGCACTATATTTAAATTTCAGAAGATTTAGTGCTGTTTATGAAGGAGCAAGTACTGAATCTCCAGTTAAGAAAACCAGCTGCAGATTTGATTAGAACAATAAATATTGTAGTGATGCATTGCAAATAAAGTAATGTGTTGACCTAAACAGATTAAATGGTACAACAGAAATCAAGTAGAGAAAATAATGGAAATCAAACCTAGCTCCTCTGACCAACATCATTCTATTTTTATTTGAGTTTTCTTCAAACCTAAGAACCCCTCTTTGAACCTGGCATACATTTAGTCTTTTTACAATCTGAGAGGCCTTCAAAACACAATTAATAGCACTGCTGACTTCTAGGTGTTGAATTTACTAGAAGATGTAGGCAATGTAACACCTCAGTGAGATCCAAAACCTGATGTTATTTCCTCAGAGTCCTCACAGTATCCCAGGGGATCGACAATCTAAGCTGAAAAACATCTGAAATCAGCACACTTAAGATGCTGCTAAATAAAGGTAACTAAATAGAAATGATTAGGAACGGAAATTCTTAAATCTGGTCTCTGAAGTGGATTGCCCACATCTTCAGCCACCTGACTATCATAGCACCCTAAAGCACTCCTTGAATCAGTGGTTTTGCTACTAATTTCATTATTTTTTCCCCTCTCCTGTTTGCTAGTAATGACTTGACAGGCCTGACACTATTTGCCTTTTCAGGAAAAGCCTGAAGTTTTTTTTCTGAAAAGAGCTCCTTCTTCCCAATCAGTGGGAAATAAGTCTCCTTCAGGAAAAGGAGGCAACTGACTCTGGGCCTCGTACCAATGAATGCTTGGACAAATAGACCTTTCCATAAAAGTGGGTATCAACTATAATAAAACAATTACAATAGTGTTGCTTCTAAAGGGAGGATCTTCCACTGCATTTGGAGTATACTACAAACCTATACAGGCGTATTAGATGTTTGCATAGTAGTCCGTATGTAAAAAGCCCTTTGGGGGACTAAGGAAGAATTTAGTACGTTTCTTGGGCATGACCTGCGTACAGTTCCTCAGGATGTTCAAGATTAGGTTTGTTCTGGATGCTAGAAAGTTTTGCCTTTGTATACAATCTGGAATGGAGTTATCAGACAGCAGGTTGAAATAAGGTGCCTGAGTTCATCTTTGAGTTGTAAAATCCCCATACTACCAAATCTGTTTCACTTCTTTTGATATACTAGAAATACATACAGCATAAACAGAGCAGGAAGTGACAATTGATCTCTTCCTCTTAGGTGGAAGCATTTCACTGAGGTGTCATAATTGTTCAAAGCTGCGTATCACATAGAAAGGTCTATAAAGGTATGTCTTGTCAGACTCACAGTTATGCTTCCACAGATTAGTATGGGGGGTCATGCAGCTTCCCGGACTCAGTCCTATAGAACTTAATATTGATCCAAAGGTAAAAAGTAATGGCTTGAAAAGAATGTACCCTGGATTTCAGTAATAACTAGGGTGACTATATTGGTTCATGTCTAAGCTGTACATGTAAACAACAAAGTTCGTGGTAGTTGCAGATTAAGTAATAAATAACATTGAGATTTCTTTTGCAAGATATAAATGGTATCATGATAGGTAATAAATGCCTCCATCTTTTCTGATAACTCTGCTCCAAACTGAAATTGTGATCAAGGGAGAAGAGTATAAATTCATCTTATGTTCCTGTTATTTAAAATCTGGAGTTCAACATGGAAACCTTAAAAGTGTTTTGCTTTTGCTGTAAACAAACTACATCCTGTCTTTAGCTCTTTATAATACCATAAAGGAACATGGGAGGATGCAGTAAGGACTTTTCCTCCCTACAGATGCAAGCACAAGAAATTAATATTCATTTGAAATGAACTAGTGACTTTCCCTTTTCACTTGGAAATACAGTGTCCTGGAATCTTCACTCCTGAAAGTGAAGATTCTGATAGCAAACATCTATCAGTGAATAGAATAAGAGAGAAAACTTTGGTAAGTGGGCCATGTTTTATTTTAAAAGCGTGGCAAATAATTTTGAATAAGCTTTATAGCAGTGAAAGGGGGAAATAAACTTCCAGCTGACCACCTGGTTGATTTAGTAAACATGGTGTTAAATTAGCTACAAAAAAGAAAAAAAATTAATATTCAGCCCCAAACCAAGTTATTAAGGAGAAAATTCATTAAATCACTATTATACGTGAAAAAAAAGCAGGATTTAATTTCCTATATATGGCTGCCAAGGGATTGGCTTCTAGAGAGCAAGAATTTCAGCTCATAAATTGCTCACTTATGAGCATAAATTCAATCTTTTTGGTACCATTGAAATCTATCAGGTAGAATCACATTATTAGAATGCCAAAATTACAAACTACAACCTGTTTTTAGGAAAGCTTATATAGGCTAAATGAGATATGAGAGAAATGGAAGGCCTTATCTCCACCTCATTGAAAACTCAATTCCAAATGCTCTTGAATGCTTAAAAATTAGTATCCTAATGACTAAAACTCAAGGTGCGCTAAAGAAGGTGTATTGCTAAAGACCACAACATCCCACTAGGAAAGAGTGCTCATTAAGTACTGTCATTAACATATAGTGAAAAAAACCACATGAGGAACTTCAGTTTGTGCTAGAAGCCTGGAGTTACTGATACAAAGCTGCTTTTTGCATTTGTAGACATATCAAACAATTGTTACAGTTAAGGAGATTCAAGATTCCACATACTCTGTGGCTTGAATTTTACCTCAGACTTTATTACAAGAAATAGAGGGAAGCAGTTCACAAAACTGAAAGTTAGCCATTCCAAGTGGTTGTAATTTGTCTACATGTGCAAAAACACGGAAGTCCCAAGTGGTAATGTATGCCTGCTTTATACTGTGGGGGTGCCAGTTTCACAAAGTGGAAAAAAATTGTAATCCAGTTACACTGAGAAGATAAACACCACAATACAATCAATACTTAGGAACCTCTTAAAAAGATTCCCCAGAAGCCTGAGTTTTTGTTAAAAAAAAAAAAAAAAGCTTTGTCAAAAAGGCAAAGAGAAAGCAACAACAAAAAAAATTCGATAATGAGAAAACTGATAATACTTAGCATAAGCTATAGGCTAAAAACTGCAGAAAGCTCAAAAGGAAAAAACATAGACAAATGTCTATGGCCATAGCCAGCAGACCTAGAAAGAATAGTTAGAATTTTTAAAAAATCATTAACAATGGCTAATTACCTGGTAGAATTATGACAAACTGTAATGATATCATTGACTTCTGTAGCTGAGGAAAAGATAGATTATACATATACATATATCTCTGTGTGTGTGTGTGTGTGTATTATAAGGTTTTGTATTAGTTTGCATCAAGGCAGTAATGAAGAAAATGTTGAACAGCAAGTATTGCAGGTGGACATCTTTTAATCAGCAAACCTGGAAAAAAAAATTATTTAAAAGTTTTAAAATAATTGGCTGATTTTTCAAATTTATAAACATCAGATAACATGGTACAGATTTCATTAAATGAAAGAAACATGGTTTTCACTTTATAAAGTGAGAAATCTGTGTATTTGAAAAAAAAAATGTAAAAATCAATAATCTCTACAAGTTTTGCTCAAGTCCTTCAGTTTGCATTTCAGTACACCTGAAATCAGTCATTAGCTGGGTCTTGGTTGCTGCACTGGGAACAATGGTTTAAAGAAAAGGTGGCACATCAAGATAATTGCAAACAATTTCCACTAAAGTAATTGCTAGATAAATGAGCAAGAATATAAACATCATTTTGTATTTTTAAAATATATTCAATAATATTTATGCAGGAATGCATAAACTGCTTTAGAATCTTTCTATTAAAAGTTAAATTTAATACTGTGCAATCAGTAATTTCACAGTATAAATGTGCACATGTCAATATAGGTGTTATTCAAATATGAATATATATATATACACACATATATTTGCCTGTTCCATTTAATTCATGGGTGGGAGTGGGTTTTTTTCTTGGCAGCTTGAGTGTTTCTTGAGCTACATATATTCTTCTGGTGAACTTACTGTGAGAGCAACTTGCAGTTTCCATTTCATTGTGTACACTGAAAATAATTATAATTTTACTTGTTTTTCATTGTGCAGTATCTCAGCTTTCCAGATTTGGACACATTGCATGCTATGTTTAGGACTTTGCTATATTTTATTTACAAAAATATTCATCATTTTATCTGCCCTACTGTTGATTGGTACTCTCATTTCAGATGGCGGAGAATAATATTTTATTGGCAGAAAAAATAAAAACAGAAAATTCTTTTGTGTATTCATGACATCAAAGATGCTTTCAACATGAGAATTACCTTCAATTAATTATTACAGTAAAAGAAATCTTTTTTCACCTAATGAATTTCAGTGTCATACAATGCCAGAGTGCAATGCATAGCTGTGCAAATGTAGTGACAACCCTGGTAAGCACCAGTAGCTATTTTCACCTACAAAAAACCACTTCTAGCTAGATATTACTATATCAACTTCAGCTTTCTATTTTTTTTTTTTTAAAAATCTTGACTTTCTTTTTTTTTCTACAGTTTTTCTGAACTCATTTTAACTTTATTTCAACAGAATATTTAATGTATCAGTTGCTAAATTCCTAGAAGCTACCCAGCAGCAGTGTCCCCTTTATATTACACATTTCATAAGCTGTGGACCTTAGTAATAGCTATTGGTTTTGAATGAGATAAGTCCATCACAGACAGCTTATGCACCTGCAGCAATTCATCTCGGATTGTTCATAGTTAGACTGCTTCATACAAAAAAGATGCATATAATAGAGGAAAGCATGTCTGACAGTACCAAAGTACAACTTAATCTCTTTTATTTAGAATAAGTCTTTTCGACATTCAATCATGGTTGCCAAGAAATTATTCCAAAAGTTCCTGTCTTCATAGATAAAACAATACTGTTTCTATTCCGGGCCTGCTGAGCAAGTCTTGGGCTTTGTTACCTCCGTGTTTGATTACATGAAAAATTAACGTTATGTTTGCATGTGGTTCAGTAAATCTGCATTTGCAGATTATATCAACCCTCTGAGTCCCTGCCCCTCACTGGATTGCTGTTTGGGCTATTGCACAATGATTACAAATACAAGATTCGTTATTCCTTAGAATGTATGGCTGAATGTATTTGGTCCTGCGTATCAAGTTTTATTTGGCCATTTTGAAACATTCTGTTTTTCTTGGACTCTATCATTAAATAAATCATATAATTATGTGTATTTTTGCTGTTATTTTTGTTATTATGGCACTTTCTACGCTTTTTTATCTAAAAATGTTGCATGCCACTGAGACATATTAAATAGTATATAGTTTGCAATTGACCTCTTAGTATGAATACTGACAATATATTTCCGCTTCCTGGCAAGGGTTCCATTAAGGGTCAAATTTAGACTCCAATCACTTGGTTGTTTATTAAACCCAGGCTGGATGCAGCTCTGGGCAACCTGATCTAGTTAAAGATGTCTCTGCTCATTGCAGGAAAGTTGGACTAGATGACCTTTGAAGGTCCCTTCCAACCCAAACCATTCTATGATTCTATGCTGATTGGCTATTGTTTTTTGTTTTAAACAACAACTGTGAAAGTGTTCTTGTCATTGTGCAAGTCACTTAGTGGAACCTCACCTGAAAAGTGTTTGGAAAGTTCTGGCCACTATTCTTCCATGAAAATTAATTCAAACTGAAACAGAATTGGGGTAAAAACAATAGCATGACAAAAGCCATGAACAATGATGCTGGAAGAAATCTGGGAGCTCAGGCTGCTCAGGTTACCTCAGTAAAGACAAAAAAGGCTTTTGCCTTCACCTGTGATTTCACCCTAAAAAGGTGATAAACAGAGGTCACACCAAAGAATTGTATTAGCACTTGAAAAAAATTTAATATAAAGTGTTAATTAAGCTAGGACAGGAAGTAGAAAAAGATTTCTGATACAAGATGAATTTTGGAATAAGTCGCCCAATGGAGCATTAATAGATGAAAAAATCCCCCAACTACACTTAAGCCATATCTTTATCAGTCTGTGAAACTTGTAACTATTGTGCCAGTTAAAGCAGAGAACTTGAGTCCATAATGCAGCAGACAACATCTGGAGCAGCATTCCTAAGCAGTGTATAAAAAGTATTTAATATTGACATTTTCACCTTTAGCAAACAAATTTTCCAGAAAGCTCTTTCTCTTCTTAGGTATGTTTTCTCTAAGCTACTCCTGCAAGTTGCATCTCAGACCCAATGGCATAACAGCTCCAGTAGCATTCAAAAAGATATATTTCTTATGTAAGGCATTTTCTACTGAAAAGGTAGAAAAAGTTTTATAAAAACCCAAACCCTATTATATTCTTATTGTTTTCATTCCTGTTTTGGAGTGACATAATATGCCTTCATTCTGTTACAAGTAAGTGCAGATTAAAAAATTTGGGCAATGCTTACCCATAAAGAATTGTTCATATTGCATGCTTCTGAAAACTGACTTTATAAGATGGGCAACATATTTACCCTGCAGAGATCACTTGCAGAATGTAACTGAAGTTTATAATAATTTTCTTTTATTGTTTTCCACACTTATGTATCAGAAATAAACTCCTTCATTAAGTTGTAAGGAATAGTTTTATAGAAAAAAAAGCCCTTTTCTAACATTTGACAGATTTTCAGAATAATTTCTACAGAATTTTTCATTCTAAAGACATTTTAATGAGTAAAACCAGAATACTTCCTTTCCAAAAGATGATTGTATTTTTTCTGTAGGGATTTTGTCACTTGTGGTGATGAATAATATGTTGTGTCAGTTCAAGATTAGAAGCTATAACATCAAAAAAAATTCTTTGCACATGGATTCCATGGTACAATTGATGCACTAACTTTCTGGATGGAGAGATGACTTAGAGATAAAGATACGCTACTAATATTTTATTGAGTTGTAAAAAAAACACCAAAACAAAACAAGCCTTTAAAACCCTAAAGAATTGCAGATCTTGCTTACATCATTTTGCCAACTACTAGATTTGAAGAAAAATCCTGAGCTTTTTAGAAAAAATCTAAATTAAGTTAGTAAGGGGTTTGCTTACTTCAAACCAGTGTAAGCAGGATCACAGTCAACTTACATACTGAAAAGTAGATGATAAAGTCAAAAGTGAAGCTGAATTTTCCCGACTGTTGAATCATATGTACAGGCAAAAACTACATACATTGTTCTATAGTATTTATTATTTTAAACTATATCTAAGTGAGGAACTATATTAATGCTCCATCAAAATTATGAATTTTGCAAGTTGGTTGTTTGTTTACAAAAAACACAACTGTCATAATGAAAATTTACAAAAACAAATTATATACTTCTTGGAGTAACTAAATCAATATTCCCTGCACTGCTTAATTGTTATTTACATACTGAAGCACTTCTTGCTGCTAGACCCTTTCCTAAGAAAAAGCCTATGTGTTCTATGCTTTTAAAAAATAAAATTTAAAATTTAAACATTACTTACCTGTTTTCTTGGTATGCACCTGTGAGGCAATGCCTCCTCTAGAGTATAATGATTAATCCTGTGTAGACTTACATACATTCGCACTACTACTGAGAACCACTACAATTGCACAGCTATATTTCCTGGTGCTGAGTTCCAACCTTATCTTAGTTTCTGTCACTGCTTCAGACAATCTCACTGAGACACAAAGAATTACAGCCATCAAAAAGTTATGAAAAGCAAAACCAGACTCAAGCAAAATCCATTTTTCTCACGTAATATTCATTAGTCTAGCAGACTTCAGAAATTGTACAGGAATAAAGACATGGTGGCTTTACTTATGAAAACTGAGAGCTCCACTCCTTGAACTGATTTAATATGCTGGTGGTCTTCATAGCTCTTTTGTAAAGAGTTAAAAGTATGAAGTCTAATCTCACAGATTAAGTAAGAATTTTCAGATCATTTCAGAGAGATGGAAATAAGACATTTGACTCTGATGTAACCAAACAAAACAGCCTCAGACTAAAAGAAAACATATGCCACAGTAAATTCAACTTTACACAAGTCTCTGTATAGCTCTGCCATTCAAAGAGCTAAGCAAAATGTATCATAAAATTATACAATCATAGAATGGTTTGGGTTGGAAGGCATCTTACAGATCACAGAATCATAGAAACATAGAATAGTTAGGGTTGGAAAGGACCTTAAGATCATCTAGTTCCACCCGCCCTGCCATGCGCAGGGACACCTCACACTAAACCATGTCACCCAAGGCTCTGTCCAACCTGGCCTTGAACTCCGCCAGGGATGGAGCATTCACAGCTTCCCTGGGCAACCCATTCCAGTGCCTTACCACCCTCACAGTAAAGAACTTCTTCCTTACATCCAATCTAAACTTCCACTGTTTAAGATTGAACCTGTTATCCCTTGTCCTATCTCTACAGTCCCTAGTGAAGAGTCCCTCCCCAGCATCCCTATAGGCCCCCTTCAGACTCTGGAAAGCTGCTATGAGGTCTCCACACAGCCTTCTCTTCTCCAGGCTGAACAGACCCAACTTTCTCAGCCTATCTCCATACAGAAGGTGCTCCAGTCCCCTGATCATCCTCGTGGCCCTCCTCTGGACTTGTTCCAACAGTTCCATGTCCTTT
>WYDI02018494.1:0-36332 GCA_009867235.2 Psittacus erithacus
CCTCCTCCCAGGGCAGAGCATGAGGCTCAGAAAGTCCTTGACTGATTGTAAACATTCTAAGCAGTAGCTACAAACATCGGTATCATCAGTACTGTTCTCAGGCTGAAAGTTTGAAACACAGCGCTGCACCAGCCACTAAGAAGGAGAAAAAATGACTGCTACTGCTGAACCCGGGACAGTACCTCAGAAATAATTCAGCAGAGGTAGCGGCTTTTTAAACTTCTCGATCTTCCTTTATCCACTTTTTCATTTATCACATGAAAGAACATCTGTTAGCAAAAGACTATTTAATTTCCATGCTGATCCCTTTCTGGGGGCATTTAGGTCCCAGTCTTTAAGAATGCTGTGGTTCTTTTTGACCCTTTGTACTTGAGTTCCCCTCTGATAAAAAAGCAAGGTGAAAAATCTGAATTCTGAGTAAAGAGCTTTCAGGTAACTAGTGAAACAGTATTGGAAATGATCAGTTTAGACCATAGTACCTTAGGACAGAACAGAAAGCTGCCCATTGGTGCCTGATAGTAATACAAATCACACATGACTATCCAGAACTCAGCTGAGATATAAGCCTCTGGAGCTTTTAAGAAGGTAACAATGGGCAACATTGATAACCTCTGATGTAAGGTGACTGAACTCTACAGTCATTCAGGAAAGAATATATAAATCAGCTGTACATCAGGGAACTTATTTTTAAACTCCTTATCATCCTCATTCCTCTATATTCCTGCTTTTGCTATGGCTATTGGCCTTTTCAGCAATACCCAGGTTTAATTTTTTTACCTGATTTTTCAGTGTCAGTGAAATACAACTTGAACAGTGTAATTGCTATGGATTTGCACAGAGACAGGGAGACCACATTTTAAAATAATGAACTTGCACGTAAATGATGAGAAGCAGAATTTGGAAGGAGCTTGAGAATCTGATGATACAACTGGGAAATAATTATCAGAATTCTGTCTTCAAAAGAACAAATATTTTTAAAAGATCCGTAGAGTTTTCAGAGGTTTTTGTAAACATGTCTACTTATTTATTATGACTTAAGTCTTAAAAAAGCGAAGGCTTAAGAATCACTTTGAATCATAGCATTTTTAATTTATATTTTTTTCATTTTGATATTAAATCCAATCCTATTTAAAAGATACGTTTCATTGTGCCTTTAATAGCAAAAGATAGGAAGTGTCTGAAGCCCTTGCTCATTCTATTTCAGCCCCTATTCTATCTGAGACATTACTCCTGTAAATCACTTAGGCTGTGGCTCTCTGTGCTTTCGTTTCCAGCCACAGGAGCAGTCCCACCTTTAAGGAGTGTTTTGAGGATAACTAAATTAAATATTGTGAGGTTTGAGATCACATGCAAATAGTTATAATTGAGAGAAAGAATTCAAACATTTTTCACTGGAAATAATTGACTATGCTATCAGTGTGCAAATCAGAGTTTACATAAACAAAATAGTACATGCATACCCATATATGTATATATGTTCATGTGTATACAAACATATATATTTTGAGAGGGAAAGCAGGTATTTAAATTAGGCAGACAAAAAGTCTAGCATTTAAATGTGTTCTAATCTTCCAAATGACATTGGTTTATTTTCCATCTCATTTTGATTCCATTTTCCCAAAACAAAGTGTTTAATCCCTGAGCGAAACTGATAAAAGGGGCTTTAGACAGAGTGCAAAGATCATTCCAAGGTTATCAACTTGTGAGAGCTCTGCCACCTGTAGCTTCCCAGCGTTCCTCAGATCTTTCCTGCTGTTTGGTTTTCCACTTTCTGCTGAGCTCTTTCACATCCAGCTGTCAGAGTTTGACCAGGTCTCATTACCCAGGTCATGTCAAGGTTTGAACAGGAGCATGATAATGGAAACAGCTTGCTGGAAAGACTGTTTTGAAAAGTTTTACAAGAGATTTACAGCTGTGGTTTTGCTGGAATACAAGCTGTGCTGGGGCAAGACACAATAGGGAAACGTGTATGTGAGTCTATGAAAGGGAAAGAGGTGTGCCATTCAGTAAATCCCATTGTAGACAAGATCTTAGAAAGAAAATTATTGAAAGAGATTCCAGAAGCATTTAGAATTATCTGAAATATTTCAGAAGAGAAAACAAATAATCGAAACAATTTCTACCAGCTCCACATTTCCTATATGGGCTGGTTGCTGGTAATGCTTATATATTTTTCAAAAGATTTTGATTGAAAATCCATCAAAAAAAGAAAGTGTGGTTTTGTTGATGCTGAAGATTCTTGCTATTGTTGAATT
Organism: Psittacus erithacus; assembly: GCA_009867235.2. Lineage (NCBI taxonomy): Eukaryota > Metazoa > Chordata > Aves > Psittaciformes > Psittacidae > Psittacus > Psittacus erithacus. The sequence continues at coordinate 2,256 of WYDI02018494.1, forward strand.
TTTTTGGTGAGTAGATTCACTAGAAAAGAATCCCAAGTGTAATCTGTTCTGTAAAGGGTGATCCCTTTGTAGCCATGCAGACAGGCAACTGTTGCTTTTGAATATTTCTCCAAATCAGCTTTCACTAATTGTGGTACAGTTTGCAATACTTTTTCTCCCATGTGATCTGAATTTAAGCAGTGAGGGTTTTTTCTGTTTGCTTTGTCTGTGTGGCTTTGTTGGTTTGCTTGGCTTTGTGCAGGGTTTTTTTTGTTTTGTTTTGTTTTGGGGTTTTTTTGTTTGTTTGTTTGTTTTGGTGGTTTTTTGTTTGTTTTCTTCATGGTGATGATAAAAATTAGAAAGCTAAACACAGGCAGAAACAATTCCAAAACAGGTAAAACATCCTCTAGGAAAAGAGCACTCTAAATTAGTTTCTGTGTTAGAGATGGAAGTGGCAACAGTGTCTTTTATTAAGGTTCCCATTATGAAATTCTATATTCTGCCACCTATAATTTTGTTGTATTTTATATAATTGAGCTGGCATTTCAAAAGCTGGTTGCCTTTCCTAGTCAGAATTCCATTATTTTTATATATATATTAATTTAAGTGAGAATGATTTGGATATTTCTGAAACTGAAGCTTGAGAAAAATATCTTGCTTTGTACATATTAAACAAGAGAAACCTTTCCTTTGTAAGAAAGTAAAAGTTATCTGAAGGAAAAGGAAAAGCCTTTCTATCAGGGATGTGCCCTATGCCACCCTCAGGAAAGGCTGCACAGATTTGTCTGAGTTTTAAAGTTTGTCTGGAGTTAACAGGTCAGATGTGAAAACTCAAAAAAGCACCACCGAACATAATAGTTACTTTATGTGAGCTTGAACCTGTTCGTTTAGCATTGGCGAGTTTTGTCTTTCTACCGCTGCTGCAATCTTAGAGACCATGGGGCTGGCAAATGTGCTATCCAGGGGCTTCAGCACTATTTTCTTCCAGAGACCACCCACGGAGTAAGTCCAGCATTTAGGGTAGAGCGCATGGACACATTCTGACTCATGTGTGCCCTGTCCATGTATTGGCACACCGCCACAAAGGATTTCTGAGACCAATAAAATCTTGCAAGCTTTTTACCTTCATTTTTCATAGAAGTTGAGATACTTATGTTTTACATTGAACATGCATCCTAATCTGGATTTTTACATACCTTATCTATCATATGGCACATGATCCATAAATATGTCTTCTTTTGCTCCCTTTCTTTTACCCCTGTTATTTAGCAAGACTGCTCACCTTGTACAGACTCTTTACTTTGTAAGCACATTGTGTGGATGGTGCCTACTGCATCTACCTTCTGTAAGACCTGCTGTAACAAATTCTTTAGAAAACCCACATAGGATCATACCTACATGAATGTCCTAGCAGGAATACCAAACCTACGATTACAACCACAGGCAGTGAACCTGCCCGTCCTGTAGTCCGAATAATCTGCCCCTGGCCCTCTCTCAAGCTCTTCCCCAAATAGCATAAAGAAAAACACAAGGCAGGAGACTAAAGGGGGAATAAGACTGTATTAATGAATAAATAGAAGTGACAATAGGGCTGGGGAGGAGGAAAAATAGGATAAACAGTTGGAAAACAGAAGATTGGGCTAATCAAGAATAAGACTGGATGCCTGAGGAAAACAAAGCTGCATGAGGTTTGCTGTGAAGAATGAGATTGGAGTCTGGTGTGTGGGTGACTGCTCCCATGAGCTGGAGGAGACACTACAGATGAATTTGTCTAACAAGAAAAATAGCATGAATGAAGGAAGCAGTGGAGGAAATGGCATCAGGCTTGCTGGAAAAGAATGACCACTGAGTTTAGATAGCTTTCTGAGGGACAGAGTAAGGACTGGAACATCATAGAGCAGGCTGGATTGGTTTGAAAACTTAGGAAAACTTGAACAGAACAAGTACTGTAGGAACTGACTGTAAAACCAGTCTGTGAAAAGGAGCTGGTAGGAACAGTAAAACAGAAGAGGGTTTTTAGTTGTTGTTTCATAAGTTTCAAAAGATTCAGACAGGTAGTAAACCAGCCATGTTGGGACAAGGCTGGGTAAAGAGAAAAAAAGGAGGGAACAATGATCCAAGGTTATGGTGAACAGAAGCTCCAGCTAGGATCCAGGATAACCCCTTAATTTTTTAATTCCAAATTTCTTCTATTGGCAAATTTTCTCATCTCTTTGCTGACAGAAACTCTTATGTGGGAAACATTTACATATATTTCTTGTGCATAGTGCATGAAATCCTGCAGTTGCTATCCTGCGGTCACTCCTTTAGCTCAAAACCTTGACCCTTACTCAGGGTGCATGGGAGGGCACTGTTATACCCTGAGATGCAGTGTCTCTACTTTCAGGTTGCAAAAGAAAGAAAATCACGAATACACACACAAAACATGTACATGGATATATACCTACATATAAGAAAGAAAAGAAACCAAAACCTTAAAGTACTTAGAAGTTACAAAACTCCAGGTTAAAAGTATTAGGGTAGTATTAATTTAGACTCCTTATACATATGCATTATGATATGGTCTTTAGTGATGTGATCATTTCCAAAAGAATCCTCACACATTCAGTGCATAAAAGGCATATTCAGAGAGTGAATCAGGTCTTATTATTAAGAGGTTGTTTGTAACTAAAAAGAGACAACAAAAACAAAAGGGAGGATTTCCTTGTTGAGATCTTTGAATACAGTTCTGAGGAATTTCATTTCTTCCCTCCCTTTTCCCATCTATGTGATGCTAAGCAGGTCATGCAAACCAGACTTTTCTGAGGTCATTGTTATTGCATGTCCTCATGCCCTACATGTCCAGCATGAGACATAAGGACCTATGAGAAATTCTCTTCTCACAGAACTGCAGCTGAACTTACTGGAACCTGAACTTGAAAAACATGAAGAGCTGTATAACATCAGCTTCTTAGGAAAATTAAATGAATATCCCAAGCAGGCAACTTAAATTACCATGGATACTCTGACCTTTGAACATCTAACCCTCCTCATCTACCCTGCTCTCCCTTGTACAAATTGGATGTTACAATGCCCTTGATTAATAGACATGTTACAGAAACAAATTCAGGAATGCTTGTGAAGTGATCAAGCATTAATCTCTAATATAGAACACTATCAGAAGTAATCACCTTAAAATTAATTCTGCCTTTGTGTAAAGCAGGGATTCTCAGAAGTACGTAAAGCCTAGTTCATTGGGCTTTTCCACTGATAACTGCATTTGATTAACTTAAACCACAGTTTTAAACAATTTCTCAAATGAGTAACCATCTTCTATCATTTGTATTAAGCAATAAAGGGCCCTTAAAACCAAGAGTACATAGTCATATAATTAAAGTTAATGTCCTAATATAAATATACAAGAAGACCGAATTAAACTTGCATGGGTAATCTTAAAGGTGTTTTTTCTGAATCCTGAGCAATGGATGTTTCAGTCAATAAAGTTCAAACAGCATTGCATGTGCATTTAGGCATAGAAGAGGTAAGTGTAAGCTGCAAGAGTGTGTGTCTTGTGTATACATAATACCCGTTTTTTAAACTGGTCTTTTTATCGTGCTTCCTCACTGCTTCTTTTTCCATCACTTTGCCAACGAATTAGGGGAATTCAGTAATGATTTAGCTGAGCTTTGAAAAATGAACCGGATTCTCTCCTAATCTAAAATAGAGTATCTGAAGTAGCAGATTTGAGTACATGTAAAATGAGGTAAAGCAAGCTTATGAATCCACAACTGAAATACAGTTTTCTGACATGTATTCAATGTGTGGGACTCAATATTGAATTGTTTGTTTTTCCAGCCTCTAGTCTTTAAAGAGGGTACATTATATGTGGTGGTAACCACAGAGGCATGTCTGCTGCCAAGAAAACATATTACTACAGTTCAGTAATGTAGCCTAATTGTTTTCCCTTTGGTCACGTTGCCCAGAAAGGCTTGCTTTTCTGCATCTCCACAGTAACAGTTAGATGAAATGTCCTGCCTTCAGGAGAATTAGAGCCATTTTCTGAGGTGCTATTACTTAAAAAGGCTTCCTTCTTTGGGAAATTATGTATCCCCCCTCAGCCTGGTATTTTTGTAAATAGAGATTTCTATCAGGAGCAATCATTTTATGGTGAAAAATGTTCTTGCCTCATGGATGTGTACATACCATACTGTGTGGGATAGCTGTAGGACATGAAATGATTTTCAAGTTACTAAGACAATAAAAGTACCATTGGGAAAAAGCAAAAATAACTTTAGCATGTAGGACTAGCATCATCTTGCTCCTTACCCAGATGCACAGGACAAAGAATGAATGGACAAAGGTTGTTCAGTGTTCCTGGACAAAATAATTATCTTCCTTCCTTATCAGGAAACAATGAATCTAAAAACAGGAAAAAGGGTCCACAATTAGAGGGAACTGCTCCACATCCCTCGTTTACAGTTGCATGCAGTGTGTTTTCTGTGCTCCCTCAGGGCTCAGTGCTGGAGTTTCACTCACCATAGGTCTATGCTTACATGGCGCAATCCAAGTCCTTAGAAAGACTGAAGACATTCTCAGCACGCTCAGAGCTAAGTGAAACAAATAAGCCTATCAGTCTGTGGTGGAAAGCTGGTGATTGTTTCCTTACTTATCTCTAAATAACCTACTATTAAGCTAAATTTAATAGAGAGGAAAACTCTGTCATCTGAGAAAAATTTTATAAAGCCTGTGAATCGAGCACAATTTTCTATACTGAATCCAATGAGATGAAAAAGGCTGTTCTTCAGTTAGAAGTCTAATTTAGAAGGCTCTGGTTTGCTGATTCTATGTACAGAAATTGATCTATTGATTAGCTCTGCGAAACTAATTGGAAAAGCTAACAAAATAGACTAAAAGTTAGAAAATTCTGTGAGGCAGAGATAATAGAAATAATTTAAATATTTTATATTGATTTAAAAGAAGTGCAATTAAATCTTTTTGGTAATTAGTAATTTCTTTTCTCTACCAGGATAAATACATTGTGCCTCAACATAATTACTCACACAGCATAGTACAAAGCAAAACTGGCTAGCAGTCTACTGTCGAACTTTCATAAAGAAGTGAAGTGGAGCATAACTGAAAAAGATTTTGGAGCTGCAAAGAGATTCTTTTTAGGAGGAATATATAACTTGTCCTGTGAGCTGCACAGGGAAATCTTCATGTGGTTGTGGCACAAGAGGTATGCCCACACACAACCAAGAGGAGAGGGATGTCCTGAAACAGTTCTTGGGTAAGAGAAGACACTAGTGCTGCAAGGCCCTTGTTGCTCTGTTCTCAGGAGGTACAGCGCTGTCTCTCCTGTTTCTTTCAGATGTCCCCCAGCCCCCTTCCACTTTGTGTGGTGTAAATCTGAGGGAAGCACTTTGACGGTCTCTGAGTTGTACACAGACTTGGGAGCTACTGGTTGGTGTTTAAAGGATAAGAAGGAAGTGCCTGAACAGACCTACAATATGATGAAGTCATACTGAACTTGACTTATAAAATGTGCATTTCATGGCTCATTTCCAGGCCATTGTAGCTACTCTTTATCCAATAATTTTCCTTGCAAGGAAACTTGTAAAAACACCTGAACTAGCTAAAATAGTAATGTATTTTTCCAGGAAGAAAATATTATATACAACAGGTCCCTTTGTAAATGTTGGGGCACATACAGTTTTTTACAATGTGGTTATTACATTATTTTTACTGTATAATAACACTGACTCACTTTGATTTTTCTAATTTTATCTGTAGTTTAGATCAGCTAAAAGAAAGCTTCTAGAAGCACTGCAATCCAAAGGTTTTGCCATTATACTTAATGCAACAAATAAACAAAATCGAAAGTAATATAAAAGACAGCATTTTCTGGATTAACTAAGGATTGAGGAAAACTTACAGTTGATTTTTTATGCCACTTACAAAGAGCAGCTATCAGAAAATCTTGAATGGGATTTCATTACAACTTTGTCACCACTCTGAAAGCTGCGTTTTATTTGAGATGCAGCCGGAAATACTTTCACCAGAAGGTTTATTTCAGCCTTTCAGTTTCCTCTCTTTGGAACACAAAGACTTTGGGATGATGGTAGCTTCTGTTAATAATCAATTTGTTCCTGCTGGTAAATTTATTTTCTGTAAATAAGTTTTCTAAAAGTTTAAAGATCTCCATGGTGTGTTTCCTGAAGTACTAGGTCAGCTGAAGCCCTTTAATTAGGGAAAAATAGCTAATAGAGTACTGTTAAGAAGAACTCAGCACAGAATGTCTTTTTGGTTGGCCTTACAGTCATAGTCCTAATTTGCTGCTGAGTGCTTTAAGACCTAGCAAAAATGATAGGCAAATGTTTTGAAGTTATTATATAATAGTGTTTTGCCATGAGGTGCAATACAAAAAGTAGAAACACTGTGGAAGTGTGCTGCAACTTCAGAGTTAACTCTCTGAAATGTAAGAGCAATCCTGGAGCATAAGTGGTTTGCGTAAAATTTAGCTCTGAATTTTAATGCTACCTAAAAGGCTGTCAGTCTTCCTACAATCACTTTATTTAATCATTTAACATTTTTTAGCAAAATTAATGCAAGATGAGGCCCAAACCATCTAAAGTAACCAGAAAGTGGCGCAGAAACATTCTGGGACTATAAAATACAAAAAATAAAGCAACGTTAAAAGAAAGAGAATTCCATTACAATTAGTACTTCTGACAGTTGCTGTTTATTCATTAGCAGATTACTCCGGGCAGAATTCTCCACCAATATCCTTTTAATTTCTTCTATCAAAGAAAGACTTCACATTTACCCTTGTCCTAAATTCAAAATCATTGTTCTCCAATATACATTTGGAGCCTAGATTGTCTGTTATTTTGGATGGTGTTATTGTTTATATAATTTTATATAATTTCATATAATTTCAAGGTGTACGTAATGCTGTGCATCTTTAATCTGTATACAGAGTAAATTAGATGCATACCTGTGCATGAAGTTTACTTATTTTTGTTAATAAGCCAAGGATAGTAGCTATTCTTGTGTAAATTTTTTTTTTTTGCGCCATTATAAAGAATCCCTTAAATTGACTTTATTTTATTTAGGAAATCTATTAAACCATATACCACTACAATTAGAAATTAAAGTGCTCCATATACAATTATTTTGTAGTGGCTATTCCAGTTCTTCTATTTACTTACTACTTTTGCATGAAAAACAACATACCTGTCCCAATCTCCATAGTGCTTTTCTGCACACTTTACAAGCCAAACCAATCATATGTTGAGCTACAATTGGCTTTACTGCTTTTACAGACATACATATATATACATTTGTGCTAGTGGTATGCTTGCAAGTGAATAAAGCTCATAAAGATTTAGAAAAGAGTCTGAATGCCCACGCCACCCTACAAGTCTGGCAATAATTGAAACAAAACAAGCACCAAAAAAATCAGCAAACTTCCTGGAAAAAAAAAAAAAAGAGAACTGAACATGTTAATAGGGACTGCTCTTAGTGTAACTTTCCTTCAAGGGCTGAAATGATTTGTGCTTCATAGCCCTTTGCCAGTGACAGAGGACTGAAATTTTACATGTGTATTTTAATTACAGCAGTGCAATGCATTTCTTTGCACCAGTTACTGCAAGTCCATCCTGACACTTCTTCAGGCTGTGTTCTGCCAGTTGTAATTCCCCTATATTGTATAATATAGTAATTTAACTGAACTGTTTAAACATATTGCAAGAATTCTTCAGCTTTGTTTTCCCTTTGTATGAAATGCAACCCACTCTAGGATACTCTATAAACTGACATTTAGGTAATAATGTTTTTTGCATTTGCTATAGCCAAATATTCTTTATTTAATAGCAGTAAACATCACAAGAGATCAATTTCACCATTAATTTATCTTGGCAATGTCCTTTTGAGTGTAGTCCAATGGTTCCATGTGCTCTTTTTTTTTTTTGTCCTTTTGCATAAAATATCCTATTTATGTCCTCCCTTCTAATCCATGCTGCAGGGAGGTGCTTTCCCGCCATTCCACAGCAGACAACAGGTTCACAACACACATCCACAATAGCAGAGAGGCTGGTGTTCTGTCCCACAAGAAATGACCTAAAGGCATGAAATGCAACGCTCCTGAAAATGCAGATCAATGAGAAAGACCAGGAAATCAGTCCTGTAACTGTGATGACTGCCGCCAGAGAAAGAAAGTGGACTGCTGACAGAAGTGTCTGTCATTTGGGGAAGGTTCACACTAAAGACTGTGAGCTGAGCATGTGAGAATGCCTTAAATGGTAGATGGAGCAGATGGAGTAGATGGAGCAGATGGGTAGGAATACCGCTGATAGCAGTGTCTGGTATTTCCCTTCCACAGATTTGTACTTGGTCCTTCACCTTTCACTAAATGAGAAGGTATAGCTGCTTTCCGCCTTTGCAAATCTTTATCTATGACATTTGCTCTTCAGGGCTGTTCTTAAAACTGAGTCTCAGCCAGTGCAGAAACCTCTAGAAAGGACATACACTATTGCCCTGGGATGAACTTTGCCCAATGACTGGAATAGTTCAGGAAAGAAAAGGAGAGAAAGAGCAGTTTCTTTCGAACTCCCCCACCTTTGGCTGGAACTCAGCTTCCTTTATTCCTTTAATCTGTATTAATTTATGTAACTTCACAGTTGGGACTGCTTAGGAATCCTTCTACAGGGTATCACAGAATCAGACCAGAGGGGTGCTGCTACTGTAAGGGTGGGGCTTTTCTAAACAATTAAAATGTGTATCAGTTGTGAGGTCTGATATTTAGAAACAATTTCTAGTAGTAAAAAAAGTAGCAAGTTCTTCAAGTTGCAAATGCTAAAAATGCAAAAGAATTCCCTAAATATATTCTTAGATTACCAATTCTTCTTAAACTTAAAACTGTATCAATCAATTCCCCTTAATCCCTACGAATGCTTTTCCTTTTAAATTGTTACTTCAATTTCTCAAGTCTTCAGTTCACAAAGGAATAGGAGTTAGCTCTGCAGACATAACAAATTAGTCATATTCATCCTGCCAAAGGTACTAAATTATTGATAATCTGACCCTCCCTACACAGGCAGCTTTAAACTCATGAAAAGCTTTTAGGACCATCTGGGCAATGCATAAAACCTTTTTTTTTCTTCCCCAAATCTGTTGCATGGTTTAATCTTCTTCACTGTTTTATGTTACTTGGGATTTACATGGAGGAAAATGTAAAAATAGATTTTTCCAGTTTTGCTTTCATGTCTTGGGAGGTGACTAACGCTCTTAAAAGCACTAAAGTTCCACCAAAGGGAAAAAGATAAAAAAGATGAGAGAAAGTCAATGTTCTTTAATGACATTCCAGCTGTCTTAGTTCTCAGAGCCTTGTTTGCAGGCAGCTATGTCAGCACTCCAAGTGAAATAAACTTTATTAGCCTGAAGTGCCAATAGTGAATGACTGTATTACAATTGCTGATATGCATACTCTGGTGCCAGAGACTGCTTAGGCAGAATGAACATTGTTGTTATAAATTATTCCTCAGAGTAGAGAAAAAAAGAGTAAACACTTCTGCTCCATTCTCAGAGAAGTGGTTGTACTGAGGTTTATGCCTGTTAGATTTGCATTTTGAATGAGCCGTGTTTTCTCTATGGGGATACTGGAGCACTATTTAGAGATGGTCTTTTGACATTGCGTGCTGTGTTTCTCCCATGCGAGTGCAATGTCTATGCATTTCCTCCCCTATCATCAACACTGTACCCTTAGGGAGATCACAAGAAGGATAAAAGGGGTTATACCTATAACGAGAGTCATATTCTATTATCTAAATTCAAAGAGAGTTGACTTTTTGCTCTGTAAATGTCTCATCAGTTTTAAAAAGGTACTCCAAAAGGGCAAAACTTTGAAATCTTTGTACTGGGCAACAATATATATAGTCAATGGACACAAAATGAAAGCGAAGCATGCTAATAGTTTATTGTATAGTATAAAATCATTAAGGGCTAGAATAGCCCTAGTAACTGCAGCACCCATTCATGTGATAAGGTCCTGTTAGATACAAACTAGTCTGAACATGTTGCTGAATTCTTGAGTAGAATCTGGGTTTTAACCTATAATTTATACATACTGTGTATTCATAAGCATCACAAGACGGTCTAACTTATGCATATGAAGTAAAACTTTGCAACTTTGTATTCCTTGTTTTTGTAAACCATGTCTTCTCTTATATGGTCAGAAATCTTTTCACAGCACCCTTTACTCATTCCCTAGATTGCATGTATATAGAAGTATATATTCATGTATTAAGTTAAACCAAGGTGAGTGTGCTTTATGGGTCACAGTCAAATTTTACTTATGAATAGAATAGAACAGAATATTTCAATAAGAAGGGACCTACGACACTCATCTAGTCCAAGTGCCGTTACTTTCATGTTGATCAGAATTTTAGCAGGGCATTTCCAAGGTTCTTCTAAAACACACTATTTGTTACACTGCATTTCTTCTCTCTCACACAAAATGGCCTTCTTTGTTAAAAACTGTCAGAACATAGCCCCTGAACAGCCCTCCTGAGGTATCAAAGTTAATGTCCTATTGCTTAGTTACCTCCTTCCCACAGTTCAGCCTTGAAACAAAAGACTAGTCTGCATCAGTTGACCACTCTTTGTTCAGGGGCTTCTGTGTCATAGAAAACCATGAAAATTAGTTTCCTCATTAGCTCTGTGACCAATCCTGTATGTTTTCAGTCTAAGTTAAAATGATGTCACAGCAAACAGGCAAAACCAATATTCAAACGCAATTTATAGCCCAAAACCTGTTCACACAGACATAATGTAAGATTCACCAGAATCACAAAGAATTAATCAGTTGTGAACAGATTACCTTCAATATCATAATGTTCTAAACCAAGACAATGCTTCCCTGCTAACTTCCAGTGTACGCTGAAGTGAAGTTTTAAAATATAAGATAGATATTCACTACATATAAATCAGTATTCTGCCACTGAAATCAAGACTAGACCTTTGTTATTTATTAATAATGGTATAAATTAGCTATGCTTTTCCTGCTGTTGGAAATATAACAGAAAAAATTTTGCCTTTAGAGCTCCCCAGAAGCTTGGTGTATCACTCTGAACTTCTGTTTTGTTTATTCTTTTGTTTCTTGCGCTATTTACAGCCACAAACTAATGCAAAGTTTCTAAAATTACATAAAATTGATGGCTTCTTAATTCAGACATGGAAATGTCAATGCAGTTTGGCTTTAGCTCAAATGTAAAAGTTCTTTGGAGTTTATATGTCCTTAGATTTTGTTCCTAACTTTTGGCTAAGGCCTAGACTACAATGATGAAGACAGCTTGGCAGCATCATGTAAACCGAAGCAATATGCCCCCAACTTAAGTAAATTTTCTGCCTTTGCTGATTAGTTTTTTTGGGCCATTGCCACTTTGTTTGGTGTCGGGGTTTAAGCCACATAAACCAAGTATGGTTAAACTGGTATAATCTTGCTAATAAGATATATTAAAGTGTGACAAGGATCTGCGTAATTTTGAAAGTATGTCTTTTGAGTCACATAACCTATACTTATTTCTGTAGCAGCTGCACTATAAAACTCAAGCCTCAGATTTTCTTTCTGTTACGCTGCCTAGAAGCTTGAAGAGCTAGAATTGTGAAACTACAAATTGTATTCAACCTCCTATGACTAATGTACAAACACAGTATTCTGTTTTAATCTAATTTTGGCATTAAAAAATTAAACTGGTAAATAAGTTTTTTTTGCTATTTTAAAATATTCCACTAAGCAGCCTTAGGTCTACAAGAAGGAAGCAAAGAATGTTACAAGTGATATGGATACTCAGCTGATGATGGGTTTTTATTATGTTTACCAAATATAATTATACTGTGACAATGTCTATAAGCCTCAGCCAGAATTAAAGCCACTGTGCTAGAATCTGCAGTTACAAACATTGTGAAGCCCTTTAAGCTTACAATTCTTCCAAATATTTTTATTTTTTTTTTAAAATTTAGCTTCTTGCTTTTGCATTTAAGGATCATACAAAAACCTACCTGCTACCACTGGGGAGGCAATCTTATGTTTCATAGGTGAAAATTAGCTATATGATTGCCTTGAAGTCTATATAGGTCTTTCCAATGTATAAAGCTGAACTTATGTGACCTCTACCCTATTTGCCTCCACATCAGATACACATGAACACTACATGCACCATAAAATATGAGCTCTAAAGAACCTTAAGCATAATAAAATAATTACAATTGCACATCTGCAGAAAAATACAAGTTATTACATTTCATTTCTAAGCTGACCTATGCCAATAAAAATACAGAGCAAGCTTTTAAAAAGCACATTGCAGCTACAACTTTACAGTAGTGCTAAAGGGAGAACGTCAAGGTAGGTCTATGTCTTGACCTACTTTCTCTTTGTACTTTCAGGCTGAATTCTTAGCCCATGTTTTAAAGTAAATGTACTGCTTGGGAAAGGAATTAGGATGAGAGCAACGGAAACTGAGCTCCTAGGTGAGTTACAGACTTAGCCGGAGAAGTCAAAGGGTTCTATATATTCCCAGAAGACAAGTTGAGGTGTGACAGAGAGAGATTTTTGGGAGTGAGAGGTGGAGCTTCATCTTCCTATGCTTTCTGTCCTTGGCCTTTTCACTAGGATACCTGAAATAAGGAACTAAATTAATGCTAGATTTTGTCATGGTGACAATTGCAAAAGTGTAATTGGGCTGAACACCTGCATTCCTGTTCTGCACACCACATAACAACAAAATGATAAAATTGTTGCATATTAATGTCTTCTGTTATCCATATTTTTAAACCATCTGTATCATATTAATATTTGCTTGCCTATTTTTTTTTTTCGTAAGAGAAATGAGCCAGATGTTCAGTTGCTGACAATCAGCTCATTTTTCTGGTGGGTTCCAAGTGTCTCAGCTCCAATTCCAGATAGTGCAAATGTATAGATATAAAATCAGGTTGAAAATCCACTGAGAGAGAGATCATTCTTATCTCTTATTTGCTTTTAGAGAATAGATGTATACAAACATCGTATAATCGTACAAAGAAGTGCAACATACAGGAAAGAGGAGCATCCTGGGCAGAGGCTGGGCTTTGAGCATGCAGTACTGTTTCTCTGCCCGTTGTCAAATTCAAAGCACTTGCTAATACTCTACCCTAATTTATAGACTATCTCTACAGCCTTCCATTTTGCAGCAACAGCTTACAGACAAATGCTTAAACATGCTGAATTTAATGAAAACATACTAAAGCTAAATATGACTTTTCTGCATCAGGGATTTTACAACATAAAGGAGCAGTCATTGACCAGTTTACTGAACAGATTGCCTTATGGAATATATATCTTCTCCTCCTCCACATCCTGCCACCATATATCTATCGCATTCCTCCTCTTTTGTGTCAGGTATAAGTAGATACCATGATAATAGCCTCATTCTCAAAAAGAAACCACACCCCTCAAGAAAACCCAACCAGCCAACCAACCAAAAAGCAAACAAAAACCTCCCAAAATCCTACCACAACAGAAATGAATGAAGGCATGTGTCATTCACATAGCAACTCCTCTCTGGAAACACCAGCTCCTTGGTATGTTGTAGCAAGGTGCGCATAGCATGTGGAATTCAAGTATTGAATAACTATTTAAGAAGAAATGATAGGAATACAGGATCCATCGAGCCCAGTATTTCCCCTGAAAAAGGCCAAAAGCAGATATTGTCAGATGATTACAAGAACAGATGCTTATGACACCTTTTATTCCACCAGTTACTAAGTGAAGGCTTTCTAAGCGTGATGTAGTTCTTACATATTTATTACTCCTCAGCATTTCTGTTTTAAAGAACAAAAAATTGGGAAACATTCACAGGAGTATTTTTATTTGGTTAATCTATTTATGAAATGAAATTCAGAGGTTAAGAAAATGCTATAAACTTCAAGGCATAATGATACAGAAAAAAAGATGAGAGGATGTACTTTTTTTTGTTGCTGCAGTAGCAAAAAGGATGTCTCACCGTAGTTCTTAGGAACACAAATTATAATAAAGACATTTTAAAACCTGCAGAAAGTATCGCCACTGCATGCTGTAACAGGCATAACAAACCTGCCTAATTTTGGCTTCATATTGCTGTGGGAGAGGTGTTAATGACCTATTGGAATTGAAGCTGATTACAGGTCTGTCTCATTAAATAAATGGGTGGAGTAAGCATTCAGCTACCCTGAGTAGTAAAAACAGCTGTATATGCAGGAACTAAACCCCACTGCCACTTGACAAAGTGCATGCTGCCTAAAGAAGTGCATGAAACTGAAAAATGGGTGTTCCTGTTGTGTAAGTGATGGTGTAGGCAGCTGGCAGGGAGCCCTTGCAGAGGAACACACGTGAGACAGCTATTGCTTGGGCCATGACAGAGAAAACCAAGGCTTTGTAGAACAGTTGTCCAAATACAAATTAGTCCCACTACTATGCATATACATAAGACATATATATTCCCCCAAAAATTTATCAAGAAAAAACCCCCATCCTTTTCTTTCTCATGGCAAAAGAAATCACTTCTAAAAGGCTCATATTTCAGCTACTAGTCAATGAACAATAACTTGATCGGTTTTTTGCTTCATCTGCCTATACTTCTGCAGGACACTTAAGATGTATATTTGTCTTTCTACATTTAGTCTTCAGAAGTATTTCAGTTATTTCACTATCTGTAAAATGGAGACCACAGAGAATCTTCTCAAAAGAGCCAGAGTAACTGTTGATGAAAAGTTCTTTATAAATACAAGGTATTAATTATCCCTAGTCCACCTGACTGCTTTCGTAATGAGGCCTGTCAGAAAAAAAAATATCATCTAATGCACTCTTTAATAAATCAAACAAGTTAAAAAAAAATAAAAAACAGCAATAATATCCTTAAGGCTTATTGCAACAGATGAACAAGAATAATAAAGGATAACAAAGAAAGTACTTATTTGTAGCATATGCATTTATTCCAGGAATTGAATTTTAAATATTCTTATTTCAGTGAATGTGTATTAACAGAAAATGGTGGAATTCTATATTTCATATGTTGCTCCCAGCTTCAGCAGATGAAGTTGATAAAGTTTGGGAACACAAGCTTCTTCTGATGGAATTAAAGTACAACTGCTGTCTCCCTGGGGCTTCTGAACACTCTTGTATTGTCCAGGGTATACTAGTACATAACTACTAGAACTTGTTTTATTGGTAAGTGGATGTACACAGTCACACAAAAATGTATTTTAAATTATACCAAATTATGTTATAATGTCAACTCTTCAGTGCACTTTGATATAAATTATAGTTCTAATAGTTAAAAATAGTTCTAATGATATTCCTGTGAGGTATGTGGCAGTCTTTACCGGTGTTCCTGTTTTACAGAGAAGGGAAACTGAGACAAGGTGCCTTGATAAGTGAGCATGAATCAGTAGCACAAACCAGCAGGATAGTGTTTCCAGTTAACTAGTCAGTGCTGTCCCTTTAGGATGCTCAGCTCCTAGGCTGTATGTGCAATGCCTTGTGACGCTTTCACATCAGAGGCTCCTTGAGTGACACCTGGTCTGTTGCTGGTCACTCGTCTCATCTGTGCACTTCACACCCTGACAGGGTAAAGCAAAGATAAAGCTGACCCACAGAGACAAGTAGGAAGCCTCTGCCCCCTATTCAGCAGGTTTAGTCACTGCTATACAGATCCTCCTACTTGATTATAGAACCAGCTTAGAGGGTTTTGCTGCTGACTCCATCCTAATGACTAAGCCTGCATTTATAGATCGCACTCAGGCTTGTCACCCTTCAGCCAGAACACAGACAGGATTATCCCTGAGTGCCTCTTGAAAAAGCTTCACAAGATAAGTAGCTTCAACTTCAAGAAAGCATATTTTGCACTAGTCACAGTATTTGTAAAGACCAGATCTTGTCCTCTACAACCATTTTTCCTTCATCAAGATGCCAAAATGAGAAGTTCCTTTCGTTGTTGCATGTTTGATAGTGAGCATCATCCTAGGGGCTAGTTTTGAACTCCACAAATATGATTGTACTTCTACAATAGCCACTATACCAGTAGCTCACAGTGATTCTCTGAGGACTGGCAGCAATGAAACTTCGTTTTGTACAAAACTCTGACCTTTTGACTACCAGCTTTGACAATGGGACAGTCACCTTAATTAGGACATTTATGACTATTTACTGTGTATTATTCTAGTTTTGCACCTCAGCTTTTCCCTCTAGCAGAGTTATTTGTGGAAAGTTCTGACATATTTAGTATCCCCTACCCATCTATCTTCATAGTTAGAATAAATTAATTTTCGTTTAGACCTTTGTCTATCAAACTGTATCACTAACTTCATTTTTCTTCTAGATAGGGAGGCACACCAAACATCATTATGTACAAATTGTTTCCTTAGGTGCAGAGACAAAAATACTAAAAAATATGTTACTGTTTTCTCTAGTCTGATTAAAAAAGAGTGCATTACTTGCTGAGCCTTCCAAAGTAAATTTTTGTCTGTTTTTCTGTCTGTTATTCTGAAAAAGGGAAAGTAAGATGAAAGGGTCACATTGGTGAGAAAGACTGTATACTTCCTTTTGGAGAATTGCCATTGAATGTTCAATGCATATTTTCATGGAGGCAGAAAGTTCAAATCATGCACAGCCATATTTGATTCACCAGTTTAATGTAAACATACACAAAAACAGTGAATCAAATCCCTCAAGTGAAAATAAATTAGAGTACATGCTGTCTATTGATAACAAACAATTGCATACACGGATGAGTTTTTTCCTGCGATAATCTCTTATGGGAACTTCTTTCACTGACTGCATGCTTGTCAGAGCTGCAAGAATTCTACTAAAATGCAGTGACTTGCTATGCAAATACCAGCCATTGAAGAGAGCTTTTGTTTACCACTAGATATTTTATGTGACTTTTTCTTTAGGATTTGTTAGACTTTTGCACAGATAGGAACCATTTAAAATATTTTCCTGTATTTCAGTGTATTGACTCTGTAATGTACCTGCAGACATACTTGAGAAAGTGTAGCATGAAAACCACCACACCTGGGAGGTGTATTTGCCAGGGTAGGATTCTGCTTCAAACCTTAAAGGGACTTATGCAAACCAAGTAATGCTGTGACACTTTCAAAAATTTCACCTCTTTTGGCCGCTATTTGGACAGTAAAAGACACTTGGTCCTATTGGACATGACAAATTCCTAAAATTTACATAGGACAAAATCAAAAGTGCAAGTGCAGACATGCTAACAATTTGTCTATTATACCTGGAAAGCAGATTTGCTAATTTTATCTGCTTTTCACTCACTGCTGGAGACTGAGTATACAGGGTGGGTGTGATACAAATTGATAAGAGCTGTGTTTTTAGCAGTGAATATCCAGCCACACCTGCAGCATCTCTGAACTAACACAGGGTCTCTGACTGCATGAAAGACTTTCCGATAATTTGACATAACTCTGGAGAAGAACAAATGAACAAGGTCATGGAAGATTGTTAACTCAATTTTTCCAGAAGGAAAAAGAAATGGTACTCTATAGTCTTTTGATTATATAACTATTTTTCTCACGACCATCTTGACATCCTTGTGTGTATGCAATATTTCAGTTTGCAAATGTCACTGAAGTAGCTTCACTAAGCCAAAACATCAATCTCATACCACTCATACAGGATAGGAATTTCAATCCCTTTTGACAAAGAGGAGGGGCGGGAGCTAATTTCCTACATACTATACTCTGTTCTGCCAAACCAAAAGGAGTTTTCCAGCAACAGCATCCCTAGCATCCTTGCCATAGCTTGATCTGGAAAATTTGACCCATGAATGCCCCAACACTGAGTTTTGCAGGTAGACCGGCAAAGAAATGCTTGCTTTTGTATCCTGAAAGAGCTCAACTCTTGACAGATCACAGACACAGGATTAGAAATTAGTACCAATTTTGCAATAGTTTGATAGTACATTTGTATTCTGATAAGTGTAATAATAATCACATAATAGATATAATGATATATAATAAATATTTTCTGTTTTAGGTGAACAGCTTGAAGATTAATGTCACTTGTTTTGTACACATTTTTCCCATCAATAATAGGAACCTCCTGCCAGTCTTTATATACAGATAATAAATGTAGTCATAATGAACAAGATGTGAATTTGAAAGTATCACATCCAATAAAAATCAAAATCCAGTTACTTTTGTGGTTGGTTTCATTTTTAAATACAGAAATTGAGGAGTTAAACTGGGAAGTTTTTAGCTCCTCAGTGGAATCCATCTGAATTTAAAGGAGATTAAAACTATTTAAGCAGTTAGGAAGGTTGCCATTCTATGAGTTACTTTAGAATTTGTCTTTAACTACTCTCTTTTATATTCTCTATGATATATATCTAAATCTTATATTTATTTATAACATTGTACTTACTATCTCCAATGAGCACAAGGGTTTGTCTCAGCTTTTCTAGCTTCATAGATGGATGCATAAGCTCTATGTAGACCTGAAGACATCACTGCAGCTGCAGAAGTCTGTGTCAGCTATGCCATTATGACTTGATAAAAGTTTTAAAATAAGCCATTAGAAAATATGCTTTTTGGCTTTTCAGCAAGGAAAGCATTTCAAATAGGAATTGTAGAATAAGCATATTAATTGCCTTTTCTTTCTCCCTTCTTTTTCTTTCTGCTAGAACAATTAGTGAAATAATTGACAGTAGAGGCATTTAAGTCACCATAACTAAGCTCCAAAGTTAATTGTGTGACCAGACTTCTCCAGAACTTTCATTTTAGTCTGCTTGCAGATTTAGGAGGATATCAGTGGTCTGACTAACAAATAAACCCTCACATTCTTGTTCGTTGTGATTTTTTAAAAAATCCTCACTTATATTCCCAACTGCATGAAATATCTGCAAAAGGAGTAGTAGATGATGAAACATCTTTTATAGACTTGAAATTAAAGGACATTTATTCGTCAGCAAGAACAGAAGAAGAGATGGCAACTGAGGGTAAAAGTGGCTAAGTGGAGATATTTTCAATTTTAGTTTTGGGAATACAGTATTTATTTAAGTAGGTTGGCCAGGAACCTTGATCAGAGTGCCTGACAAATTCACAAGATTGTCTTGTAAAGTTTAACGTATTATTAGTTATCAAAAAAGTGATATGCTCTGGACATGAAAAAAAGTTCTATCCAACTCTTGCTGTAAACCTCTGAAGATATGCTTGGTATGTTGCAACCATTCCTTTACTTCATTTATAAAGATGAATAGAAATATAGAGTAAATATTTGCTTTTTATTCGTAACTATTTAAAGTTAATTATATAGTAAGTTAAACAGCAATCAGAAGTATAAATACATGGGAAAGCAAACCCATCATTAGTCTTAAAAACATCAGTGTTTTTAATTTTTATTCAACAATTAAAATAATCCGCTGTAAAATATAAAGATTGCTTTCCTGGTGAAATAATGTTTCAGCTAAATAAGTCTTTATAAGCATCTCATTGTTCATTCAACTCTCCAGAGCCAGGTGAACAGATGTCTGTCTAAACATGATACTTTAGCAAGTAGACCATGCAGTCTACAAGTTGCTTGTTACTAGCAAGACATAAAATCACAGTTCATATTTGCTAAATACAAAAATGTTAGATCAGTTTCAAAATGTTCATCCTGGCTTCATAGTATGAAGAAATCACCAGTGATATTGGAAACCAGGGCTGAGAGTTCATTTTAGAAAACAGACACACAACATCTTCTGAAAACAAAAGAAGTCAGCTCAGAAAATGCAAAGGCAAACCAATGAAGCCAGTAATTTCTCTATCAGTAATTACGCTGGATGTTGACACTTTGACCTCATAGTTGATAAAATTCTATTTTACAAATGCTTTATCAGAAATAGCAAATTGAATTCTAGATGTCTGCACGTGTGTGTGTGTATGTAACTGACAGATTGAATTGTGAAAACATTAATTGGCTTGTAAAAAGTCAGTAAAAAAGTGTTGCCTTTTCAATATTGTATTGCATTATATATAATAGGATTTATTATTAACTTTGTTGCTTCTGTGTTTATATTCAAATTACAGGCTGATGTCTCAGTGTTATTCCTCAGAGATATCTGGTGGTGTGTAGAAAGAGCTGTATGCGATGGGGCACTGCTAGAGCTCTCAGAATGCAGCAACTTAGAAAAGAGATTTTTTTGCACTGGAAGCTTAATAACGTATCCTTAAAGAGCTAGAGAAAAAAAACACTATGATCTTAGGCTTAGAAAGGGGAATACCAAATTAATACAACCTGTGTTTTTCATGTGGGCAAAAAATCAGAATATTTATGATGCAAACTTGGTAGCTGTAAGAGTCCAATGACTAGCTTACGAAACCTGAAAACCTTTCTCTCCTTTCCCTCTTAACTTGCTCTTTATATTTTGCAAAATGCCTTGAAAACAAGGACTCCAGCACACAAGGATGAAGCTGCACTCTGAGAAGTCTCTCCTGAGTTTGCCAACAGTAGGCACAACTTCAAATGAAAAAGGTCGTATTCATCTGAGCTGCCCATATGGAAAACAAAGCAACATCATGAATAGACAAGGATGATACTGCAACATAGAAGATTGCTAAAGTCTGTTAGGGCCTCTTAAATGGCCTTGGAATCTTAAGATTAAAATTCTTCCCAAAGAATATTTATGTCTTTATTTAATTGCCTTCCTTAAAGTTTTTATTTCTTATTGTTGTACCACAGCACTTACAGCAGTATTAATCTCATCATATTAGAAGTTTCTTGCTAGTATTCCTCCTTTTGAGATTTAAGGTAATTAAGATATCCTAGATGGATAATGTTGTGGTCTGTACACATGAGAAAATTAAAAAACCTGATATATTGTTACATGATGTTTTCATGTGACGAAGGAACAGAGGTGACAGCATATGTGCCATCTCATGTTGAAGCTCTGTAGCTAGAGACATTCTCTTGATCAGGAAAGGTGGGCTTTAGCATTTGATGAGAAATATTTTGAAAAGGAGCAGCATGACTAAGAAAAATCATGTAGAAAATTATGTTAAAGTGGCAAAACAGAAGGCATCACCTCTACTTCAGAATATCTTCAGATTATCACATATATTTCAGTGCTTGCAACCTAGTACATTAGATTGTCCTTTTCTGTTCATCAAGCACATGGCAGATGTGGTGAGTTTGTATATTATATTTTACTGTGTCCATATAGGTGACACAGAGAGATGCAGATATGTGCATGCAACCTGGTTTTGGTGTGGAAGATTAGCATAAGCAAAAGCTTTACAGATAAGTGCTTTTCAATATCACCAAAGAGGACTGGAAACAGTTAGTAATTGAGTTTGTGGGAACAATGATTGCAGACAAAAAAGGCAAGTTAAAAATGAATGAGAAAATATCATACTGACACACATTTTCTCCAGATTGCTGCTTTTTTCAAAGCAGTGGTGTGTTGGACACTGGCAGTGTTTCAGAAAGAGTAGTGGAAGCGAATAACACTGTGTGGAACCACAATGCCCAGTAGATACATGAATTGCACTGTGAAAATTGGCAGGTATTTGACAACCTTTGCTTGTCTGCATAGTGGTTAGAGGCAATCATTTTGATCTGACTTTGAGAAACAGACAAATAAGCTGGGAGCATCAACACAGATAGCGAATAGCTTTTTAAACTGTCCTTTGCCATCTACCAGAGTATCTGCATTCTTCAGGGTTAGTGATAACAACTGTCTAGTGTTTGCTGTGAGAACTCATGCCAGTAAGATCAGAGGATTCTTCTAGTTGACTTCAAATAGAATAATCTAAGTGAGTGTTTTCTGTAAACACTGCAGCAGTATTTTTTAGTTTTGCTCTAATAGCATATCTCTAACCTCACACAAGGTCTTTAGAGGGGCCCAGTTGATTCATTAGTTGCCAAAAATGACAGAGATCCGTGCAATCTGGTAGTGCTGCCAACATGGCACCACCCTGTTCTTTTATCATTTGTGCAGAAACATGAGGGGTTTGTTTGTTTTGTATTTGAATGTTATATAGTCCAAAAGGCTATGCTTACAGTAAAAGAGCTATTGTTACTGGCTCCAAATATTAAAGACAAATATTAAAGCTTTATTAAGGCAAAACTATGCTAGATGCCTGTTTTAAGCCAAGATGCATTTCTGTGACTATTTACACATAACTACTGTGTCTGATTTTCCCATAGTTCAGTATATCTAGAAATACAAAAAGATTTGTCTTCACTATGTAGGTTTCTTATGAATTTTTCCTTGATTTGCCTCTCCTCCAAAAATACAGACATGTAAATTTTACAATAACAAGTATTCATGCCCTAAGGAGCGAATGAAAGCATTTCAGAGATCAAGGTATGACTGAACATGAAAAAGGATTACATATGGGACCTTTACCCAGGCTTTTGTGATTCTAGTTCTAGAACAAATTAGTCATTATCATCTCTGACACAAGCAAAGGCAAAAAATATTTCCTTTTCTTTTTCTTTATCGGGTAGCAGTAAGAAAACATAGATCAGTACTAGAAGTACACAATACAAACACTGTTAACAGCCTGTCTTTCACATAGATCATCAACCTATAAATGCACACAGCAAAAATCATGTTGTGCCAAAAAAAGTCAGTGAGTTTGTAACTGGTTTCAATGAACAATTTTTATAAGTCGTATAACATCAGTTATCTGCTGCCTAATGGCACTCACAAGCTGTGGTGTTCTCTTTTGTCTTCAGACATGTTAGAGAAACCAAATACATAATTATCAGCCTATTAATGGCTTCAGCATAAGCAGAAAAAGTTCAGTAGAAATACACAGTTCTATGATAAAGTCCAATTAATGTAACTGAAACACAGGTACATGCATGATAAGATTCTGGATTTTAAAACCATTAATTGCCTTTTAAGTTTACATGTCATACTCTATTTCTAGAGTGTAATGGCTGAAACTTTAAAAGACTTGTGGCCTCACTTTACTGTACTGGGAGTACATGTCCTTATTTGAATTTTAGGTGGGAAATACAAGCTGGTTTTTACACCAGGGTCCAGCACAATGCAAAAAGCCTTTTTTGCCCTCAGAATGTTTTCCAATTTTCAGCTATAACTTCTAGCATCCCAAAATGCTTCTCTGAAATGGACCCTTTGGATATGGAAAAGAATAGCTGCTGTCTTAATACGGGCATTTGGGAGTGGGCTTATAGCACAGAGTGTGCTGAGAAAGGAATTTAAACCTATTGAAGCTAATTTCTGTAGGTCTCTTGTATAGTATGTGGAGAAAGACACGTCCTTCCAGAAACAGTTCCTAAGCTTCTACTCTGAAAAACTTGACGGAGGAACTTCTCACCACGTATGGAACTACAGAAGAAAAACTATGGAGTGTTTTCTACCTGTCGTCTTGGCATCTTCTTTGCTGCATAGTTTTGGATTTGTTAGTGACCTTTTTAATAAAGTCCGTATCATTCCCCTTTGTGTGGCAAGACAGCAAAGAGAGAAGTCCCCTGATTTCCTGGCAGCAAAGGAGTTGAAGCTCTGCTGCTTGTGATATTCACTGTCTTCAGCAGTTGACAATGGTTGTGATTGGAAAAATTTTGAACCAGTTTCATGGTCTGGGAAACATCTCTGTTCCAATGGCATTTTTTCACAATCAATAAAAGCGTGTTTATTGGTGACAAAGATAAGTATGAGAAATCCTACAGTAGTCTTACCAATCAAGACTGTTTACACTGTGAGATGTATCTGCAACTTTGCTGCCTGTAATATCAAGTTGCTAGAAAATACAATATACCCTTCACTTCTTTCCTTTTTCCTGTGAAAAGACACTTCCTTCATATACTTTTCGCAGACGAATTATAACACATTTCCTCACCAGCATGGCAACTACAAATTTTAAAAGGGAGAAATTGCCTTCAGATAGGAAACAGAAGTCAGTATAACACATTTGTGGTGATTTGTTCTTGAATGGTCTACTGACATTTATCTTCCTTTTTGGTGTTATTTTAGAAATTCAGCTGTGATCTCTGTTGTTATAAAGTAACTGTCGTATTAGACACTACCTACAAAAGCAGAAGAAATGGGTAACATTTCTTCCATTTTATTCTGGCACACAGTATTTGGTAGTCTTAATATGATTTGAAACTGTACATTCATTTGAAGCAAATCTTTTCTTCTAAATGGCTGTTTTACTGTCTGTAAATGGAATGTTCAGACTCCTTGAGATGCACATTCTTTAACTAATCACCAGAATTGTAAATCAATAATCAGATTAGTAGGTTCTTACAGAAAGTAAGGGATTTGTTCTCCCTGACTGATAGCAGTCATGCAGCTCATAATTAGGATTAGCCCTTTCAGGAGACTGAAGATTACAATGGTATGTATGCTAAGGCATTTTTCTCTTCTTCGGTATCTCTTCCAGCTCTTTACTCTGGCTTGGGCGGTGCTATATGACTTATGTGTCTGCTCCCTAGATCAGTGGACAAATCAAAAAGAGCATGGTGTTTGCTTTTTAAATTGATAGAATTTGGCATTTTGAAAGTAACTCCCAGCAGGATGGCCTCCCCTGCTGAAATATGTCAGTAGCCATCTCTCCTCATTACCCAAATGGCCTTTTTAATGAATGGCAGCAGCAGCCTTTCCTTGTTAGAGCTAGTTAGCTGAATGCTCATCACTATTGTTTTAGCATAATTATCTTCAGGGTTAGGTGGAGGCCAGGCTCTTCCCCATTAATGCTACAATACTGGAGCTGATTTTTGTTCACAACTGTTAGCACCAAGACATGAAAACAGATTGTGCATACTGAAATGATGCATCACTTAGTCATGCAGAATATACAAGAACATTGTTTTTATCCTTCTTGTTTTAGAAAGTATCGCTTTAAAAATTCTTCAAAGTGTGTAAACTTATACTCATGTCAAACCAATTGGTATTAATCTGTTGAGCAGGAAGGAGTGAATGTATTTTCAGGAATGTTTTTATATCACTGACTTGATTAAACTAAACATAATCTCCTGATGTCATTGCACATCCGAGAAGGGGGAAAGAAAGGAAAGAAGTGGGTACAGTTCATTAGTTAAGAAATGTGAAGTGATTGAGTTGCTTGAAGTTGTAACAAGGAAAGGTTTTGATAGTTTGAGGTTTTACCACAGATAAAGGGTGGGGCAAGGGGAGAAATCTCTGTGCTGATCTCTTAATGAGATAATACATTACATGTCCCCTTACTGTAGACCTCAGTCCACTGCTGCTGACTGCATGGCTGTTACATAAGCAGTTATTTGGATTACGAAACTGAGATCTGATTGCAATTCGATCACAGGGAAATAAGCCTCACAGGTTCTATTCAAATTTTCAGAGAAAACACCTGTTTATGGTGCTCCCATACCCTATTACATTTTCTATGTAAGCCTGCCAGATCAGCTGCAGAAAGGAGAGGTCCCCAAGTGCCATATCCCCATGGCTGAGGGGTTAAATCTAGTCATGTATGATGTGTAGTTGCATTTGGATAATGGTGGGATGTTGGGGGTTTTTTTATTATTTTTTGCTTTGTTTGTTTATTTGTTCGTTTAGTTGTTTGGGGGTGTTTGCACAAGAAATTGAGATTTATTTTCTAAGTTCTTGATTTGAACCTATGTTCTGTGGTATTTCTCTGTTGTCCTCACACAGATTTGCAGTCTTCTGAACATAAGCAAGAGGAACAACACTTCAATAGAAACTAATTTATTTTGGTTCCTATTTGCTGTTGCACTGTGTTAGAGCCCAGTGATTTAACCTGAAGAGACATAATACTGGTCTCCTTTATTTGCTAGCTCCCCTTCTCACAGCCTGGCCAGCTTAAGGTTTTGGAATGACTACATCCAAGTGAGGTGTGTTATGTGCTATTACTGTTTCAGTGGATAACAGGCACATAAAGTGCACGTGGGATGTAAGTAATGTTGTGAAACACAGTCTAGTTCCTGTGGAAGTGAGTGGAGAATGAATTAAACATAGAGCCTGCTAAGCGCAGCAAGTGTCCCAGCTGCAGAGAAGCTGCAAGAAGTAGGCACCTGGGAGGGCTGAGATGTTCATACAGTGCCATCAGCTGAAGGTATTGACCAAAGTGTTGAAAACATACATCAGTGCAAGAAATTTGTTCTAACAATTTGCAGGACAGCCTCTACCCACTTTACATGTGTTATTTTCGTTACATAATTTAAAGAAATATTTTTTGTTTCAGTAGGAAGGCATTCATTATTCAAATGACAGTTCTAAGATAATTTATTAGATGCAAAAAGCACTTTGATTTTGAAGCTATCAGCAGCAGAGAGGAAAAAAAGGTGGGTGGGTGTACAAACTGGCTGATAAAATACTTACACAGTAATTGTATATTTCATATCTTGATAAACTTAAATTTTGTGATCCCCAAGTACTAATGAACATTAGTTTTTCTTGACACAGACTTTAATTAAGCATGTCTTCTATTCATAATCATGGTAACAAGTTGCTCATTGGAAAAAAAATGCTTATCACCATTAAACAAAATGAAACCAAACCATTGCATTAAGCAGAAAAAAGAAAGAAAAGAAAATAATAGGCTGTGGAGTCATTTCACAAGTTATAATGTAAGAGCATTTAAAGTTGAACTCTAATTCAGTGAGGGTATTTTGTACCTTGCGTTACTGATAAATTTTGTTGCAGTCATTGTCACTGAGGAAGAAGTTTTGTTATTTAGTTCTGTCATCCTCTATGCACTTTTCCCAGCCATTTATATTAGGAACAGCTTTTGTGTGCCACATACGTGAACCTGGCTGTAATCTGCAACTGTTTTACTGCTCTTGCCTGCAGGGCCATCATCTGTGATCTTAGCGGAACTAGTGGACATACCAGCTTTGACATACTGTACAGGAAGCTTTTTTCACAAAAATGAGGCTTGCCAAACCCTGAGGTCATTGGTCAGACAATCACATTCACTGCGTAAAAGCTGAGTAGTTCTTGAGGGCTGATCCACTATTTAACAGCAGATTACAGGATTCTCTTATTTAATAAAAATTTAAAGGATGACCTCAAGCTCAGAAAGACATTGTGCACATGCCTGCCTAAGCATGTATGAAGTCCTATTGATCTGAATATAAGTACTTCCTGGAGCAGAAGGCAATGGGAAGTTTGGGAAAAAGTATGTCTAAGATCAAATGTCCTTTCCTTTGGTCTTGATCTCCTTATGAGACCTGAGTACAGTATCACTTTTTCTAAGATCCTGAGATCATACAAAGCCACTGTTCCTGCCACAGAAAAATATGCTTAACTGAAAGTGGAGTCCTCATTCAAAGGCTAGTGTTGCTTGTTACACTTACTTCTGGACGTACAGAAATTTTGCTGGATGGATTCCTGACATGCATTCATATGAGCACTGTGAACTCACAACAGGAGTCTCAGGCTCTGTGTGCTATAGTTCAGACCCTGAGTTTGGATTTCTTGGGAAACTTGATTTGTTATCACAAAATATGTGTGTTAGACTCTATGTGTGTTAGAGACTGAAAATTAAGCATTCAGAAAAAAAGAGGCACTAGACAGAAGAAAGATATAAAGTCACCATTTAGAAAAAAAAATAAAATTCTTTAGCCAAAAATAATTTTCACATTTATTAAAAAGGATATGCAACAAATATCCCTACTAGTGTTTTTATGCCTCCTATGCCTTGCTCTGTTTTTAAAGGGATAAAATTCCTACAAGGAACACAAATAGGAAACTGAGGGAGAAAATAAACAATGATCTGACAAGAACTCGCGTTGATGTTGTGGGCTTAGAAAAGAATCTGTTTTCGTTTATAAATAAAGGACAGTGACATTCATATTTGTAAAGGATTACAATTGAGTGCTGCAAAAAATTTATTGACGCAGGTTTTTTTCTTCTGCTTTCTTAATATTACAATGTATGGGAGAAAAAGTTAATTTATCATGATGCTGTAAAGGTCATTTTATAGTTATTCTTATTTTGGATGTGCTATTATGGCCATTTAGATCTGGTAAAACAACTGAATGTCAAGTAACTAAAAAAAAGAGCATTTTTCTTGTATATATTATTTTCTGGTATAATGATGATCAGTACTATTTTAAAATAAAATTGATACTTGCTTCAATGTGGCAATACTTTCCTCATGATTTCACTCTCAAAGCTGTTCATTCTAGCAGCTTGTATGTCTGTGTAGGCAGTTGCAGTTGTATGCTTTGCCTCTAAAAGAAAAGCAAGCTGAGATAAGGTTTGTGCTATGCAGCATTTGGCTGTGTATCTTTAGATAAAATGGCAGTGGACCATTTTTGATGCAATATCTCAGACACTAAGTGGTTTTGACTTTTTCTTTCATCTCTGGAACAGAATTTGATACCTGGCTTTCTCCCAATACTAAGTGCATTATAATGTGGGAACTCAACCTGCTAAACTTAGGAGGGAGTGGATAATTGTTCTTGTAGGTGTTCACATACCAAGGCATTTGTATTTACTCCTGTTTGTTTCCAGCAATCTTTACCTCAGAAAATTTGGCAAGTATCTGCATTTAACCCACATCTCTACTGTTTAGTGTCTAATTGTGAAATTCAGCAGTTGAGCATCACCCTGCGCAGAGCCCTACAGTGTTGTTGTCTCAGGAATGTCTCCTTCAAGTGGAACAGGGATTGTTCTTTGCTTGAGATACAGTTTCCTGAAAAGATCCCAATTGTTTGACTTCTGTGGTATTCCTACAGAACAGTGAAGCAAGTGTAACGCACAGAGGCCAGGCAGTTACACTGCTGTCAGTGCCAGGGTGTGAAGGAGTGGTTGCTGAAAAATTGTTCTCTCTTAATGTCGCTAGCACTTAAAGATCATCAAGGAGTCCCATGACATTGAAAAATAAGTAATTTTTTTTGAGTTCCTGGTTAATGTGACTCAAGCTTAACTGTGCATATGATCTCGCCAATAAAGAAATTGAATAGTTAAATAAAACACTTCTTATAATAGCACTTCTGATTAGTTTTAAACTGTACATGATGGACATTTGGGGATATTTTCAATAAGCTCTAAGTGATATTTTCCTGGGCATTATTTTTTTTAAATCTTATATTTAAATGGAATGTTTTAACTGCATGTTTGCAGCCTACACCTAGAAAACAAAAATTAACAAAAATTTTTAACATTTCAGTACTTTTTAAAGGCTTTCTTTGTTTTCTTTAAATGTCCTATCAGCTTGAAATCTTCCGCCAATGTAGTGCAAATGGAACCTCAGATATCAGCACAAAACTTGATCACAGCATCCTGTGCAGACTCCTTGTATGGCATGCAATTCCACAGAAGGCAGAAAGATCCACACTCATGTACGTATTTGCATAACGATGGAACAGATTCCAATATAATTGCCTTATTCAAATCACATTAACAGGAAATGCAGACCAAAAAAATGCAAAGAATGAAGACAGTTGCATCCTTATCTAAAATCTCTGACACATAAGTAGTCTGTTCTCACTCTGAAAGTCTGTAAATCCTGGGAATCAGAACAAAAGCTGAAGGAAATGGCACTAAAATAGGGCCCCAGACTTATAAAATGTAAATATCCTTGGACCCTCTTGAAGCTTCCGCTATGGGAAGAGCACATGCACCCTAACGCCACCTTTATATAGCCTATTTTTTTAGTAAGAGAAGAATGCCCCCAAGTAAAGTTTCTTACACAGTATATGGATTTTAAGGAATTTTAGCAGGGTTTCTTTAAACAAGATGTCGTCACAAGTGTTTGCTTAAGGCTCGTATGAGGACTGATTCCCAAATGTCTGTATTTTGAAAGAGTGTTGCATTATTTAATAAAGAATTATCCAGTACTCTGTAGTTTGTTGGAGTGAGACTAACACATTCACATTCAAAAAAGGTCCTCCTACACAACTATTTCTTCTTGTCATCTTGTACATGTGATATCATTTAATTGCTTTTGAAACCTGTTACTGGTTTAATAACATCATGAGAGTAAAATTTTACCCAAAATAACTCTCAGTACTCACCAAATTTCAAAAGCAGTATGAAAGTCTTCGAGAAACTTTGTAAACTGGGTAAGTATATGAAACTTTTTAAGCAAAACAATGTTAAACAATTGTAGCCAATTTTAACCATTATAAGCAGTTAATAAAAAGAACCATTCAAAGGAGGGAGGGGACATGAAAGAATGAAACAAAGAATAAATTATACTGTTTGCTTTCCCAAAAAATAGAATTTACATACCACAGTAAAGAAATTAAAAACCAAAACCAAAACCAAACCAAAACAAACCACAGAAGGCTAAACAATGCAAAGATCTTGCAGAAAATATAAGATGTGATTTTTGAAGTCTGAGAGATAACAAATATGCTCATATAACCAAATAAGATTTCTGTTGAACTTAGTTTTCTTGCTCTCCAGTTCCATAAACTGCCAACCTGCATGAGATCTTTACTATGCATTCCCTCTCTTCTGTGTTAGTTAGGTGACTCCCTGGAGGAAGTTATCAAATTCCTACAGATGTTATTGAGCAGTATTCCCTTGTGGCAAGTTCCTAGTCCCCTCTGCTCCTGACCCTTTCCTTTTTGTTTATGCTCTGACCCCAGCTTCTGTACACGATTGCCTTTCCCTCCTGATACCTTTTTCTGAACCTTCCACATATTTTTCTCTTCCTGTTTCCATCACTCAATTTTCTGCACAGCAGATTTAACTCACTCATCCTTTCCCCAAGTCAGTCTCCAACATGTGTCCCTGTACCTGAATATTTTTCTCTTTCTTTTGATGCTGTTTGATCCCTCTACATGTGAGTCAAGTATTTTTCTGGTGATTCTCCAATTCAAGAGAGCAGAACACAAAAGCAAGAAAAGAAGTGAAGTCCCAGTAGAAGCACCAAGAGTTTCCTGTAGGGTAGTTTTCGACAGTGTCCCTCACATTTTCTCCAGTCCTTCATGTTCACTAAGACAGACTGTTCTGAGACCTTTACTAGCAAGAAATTATTGAGGTGTATGGACTGAGATTTCCAGGAGATGCAAAGTTGGGTACTTTTAAGTATATTCTTGCACAGATGTCAAAAGTGCAAAGTGATTGTCTTCCTCTCATGTTAAGTGATTGCTTTTCTCTTTGAAACTAAGCTATTATGTATTAATAGCTCCTTAGCAGAAAATAAATAGGGTAGCAACAAAAAAATTATCTTACATTGGCTTCCTTGTACCCGAATCCCACAGCTGCCGCTCTTCAGCTAAGCCACAGAAACTGCTTTACTGTCTAGGAGAAACTGGCAGCGCTTTCTGTCTTCAATGTTACTATGAGAATATTTTCACAACTAGAATATTTTTAATAAAATTTCCCATCACTGAAATTTTCAATACAAAATTTCAGTCAAAATTTGGCATGGTTATAAAAAACTGACTATAAGCCTTCATAATAGGAAGACTCAAGCTCATCATTTGTACAAGATGACAGATCAACACATTGTATTATTCTATTGCATGAACCATAAGCTAAACTTTAGCAATTACTGTTTGAATGAGAAAATGAAGGAGAAAGTGAAGGAAGTCCCCCTCTCATATGCCTGGTCAGACTGCAGTCAGTGTATCAATGCTTTTATCTGAAGAATCTCAGGTGCGGCAGAAACTATGGTGCAGCCAATTACTTTCTTTCTGTGCTGTTTCGTAGTCCAGGGATTGCAAAGGGACAAGAACACAAATTATAACAGGTTTTCTGCTTTCATCTGAGCCTTAGGAGAGTGTGATTAATAGCCCACCTGTCCAGTGATTTAGTGCTGACGCGGCTAAAAACTATTTCTATTCATAAAAAATTAGATTTTGAAAATTAAAGCCTTTCCAGTGAAATAAAAACACATTAGTACCAATGCTTTCCGTTTTACTTAGCCTAAACTGTAAGTTATGCTTTTAAAAATACTATGTACGTTCTGGGCACTCATCCTGTGCTTCCTGTTTGAATTACTAGCTACAAATTTGCATATTTATAAGCATATTTTATTCTTCCCTAATTTCCTGAGCTTAAACCACCCACTTTTTAAGTTTTTGTTTTTTTCTTGCACCCAGTATTGGCATGCATGTAAATTTGAACGTGGGAATGTTGTCAGTATGTACAGGGCATGGAGGGCTTGAGGCTGGTCCCTTAATGGTCTCATAGTGTCAAGTGATTCAGAAGACAGGTATGATCAATAATCTGTCAGCACAAAACCAATAACCATTTTCTCCATTCCAGTATTGCTCAGAAGACACAACAGAGACAGCTGCGCTTTGTGCAGTGTTTTCTGTGGAATGCCTATAGTAGGCTTATTGAGGCCTAGATTTTAAAAATATAAATTATTTGTGTTGAACCAAAAGTGAGGGTAAGATGAAGAACAGTTTTAGATGATGCCATTATTTAGTTACCGCTAATAGAAATCAGTAGCTGAATTCTAAAGTATCTAATGCCTATTTCTGCAGCCATAGATAAACTCCTAAGGGGAGAGTCCTTGTCCTTCAAATACTCTGTGCGCTTTAAGAGGCACTGCATTTTGCTGCAAATTTATTAACAAGGTTTCAATGATATTATAAGCCTTCTGAGTGGTCACTGACATTTGAGGACTTATAACTAGCGTTAATATTAGACATAAAGCTTTCCATAAAATATTCTTATTTAGTATGAAAACTATATCAAGAATTCTGTATTCTACTCTATCCCATATCTATACATTTTAAGGTTTATCAATGATTTATACAATTTTGACATGGAAATAGTCAGGTTTAGGTCAGGTTATAAGTATTATTAATTCTAGTAGAAAATGAGAACCTTGAAAGTTCAGCCATCCTGGATCTTTAACAAGGCAACAGAGTGCCACAAACTCATTACTCTTCAACTGAAGAAATTGGGTCTTTTGGCATATCTTAATATAGAAGGAAGAATTCAAACATCTAAATTCACTGAGTTCAGATATGGATGCTCTTCAGAGTGGTATGTTTTCTTTTACTCAAAGGCTGTTAGCCCTGGGGGGAACTCGGGAGCCACAAAGAGCTTGTCTTCATGGGATGTGAAATCCAAGGTAGGGTAGGGAATGGAGAAAAGCACATATGGGAGAACTTAGACACGGAGCAAATTAGAGACTAAAAAGGACGAGATGTTTGTGAAAGTAGTTCAGAGAGTTTTTGCCATGTGAGGAAATTCTATGGGCTTGAAGTGGATTACTTAGCAAAGTGAAGAAATATTTCAGAAGAACACATATGACAAACTACCTAATTTAACTTTGATCTTGAAAACTACATTTGTCTGTTTTCTTATTTCTCCATCTATTGTTTGCAGCTCCCACTGGTTTTGTCAGGTCTGCTATTAGACATGTAAGCTCCTAAGGGCCTGGAATGTGTTTGCCTGTGTGTTTCCCAAAGGCCATCCTAAGCACTACTCATAAATAATACATTTGTGTAGTCTGCACGCTGTCGTCTGACTCAACATAAGTTCCCTTTCTTTTTCAGAAGAGAATCACTAAAGACATGTGCACGTACATGCTAAATTCTCTTCTCTAAGAAATATGAGAAGACCCCTTTCATGTGGTGAGGGCTTGTAGTCACCTCAGCTGTCAGTAAATAGTTAGAATTCTGGCTGGAGCACCAACCAGCCACTCCAACATTCCAGTGCTCAGCCTGCTTGCCTCCGCTTTGGAATTAGGCCTTTGCAACCCTGGGCAGCCGCTGCTTTTTGAAAGTATAAACTTAGTCAATAATGAACAGAAACTATAATAACAATTGAAAAAATTAGTCTGAAAACCAAGTGCTCAGTATGACTTGTATCCTTCAACTTAGCCAGGAGTGATGCAGAACTTCACAGAAAAACACGTAAAAAGAGTACATTTAATACTACTACTACTACTAATAATAATAGCAACAATAATAAAAAAAAGAGAGTTGTGGTCAATGGCTCAATGTCCATCTGGACACCAGCAATGAGTGGTGTTCCTCAGGGATTGGTGTTGGGACCGGTCTTGTTCAACATCTTTGTTGGTGACATGGACAGTGGGATTGAGTGTGCCTTCAGCAAGTTTGCCGATGACGCCAAGCTGCGCAGTTTGGTTGATACACTGGAGGGAAGGAATGCCATCCAGAGGGACCTTGACACGCTTGTGAGGTGGGCTGATGCCAAC
>WYDI02018495.1:0-10046 GCA_009867235.2 Psittacus erithacus
TCCAACAGTTCCATGTCCTTTTTATGTTAAGGACACCAGAACTGCACACAATACTCCAAGTGAGGTCTCACGAGAGCTGAGTAGAGGGGCAGGATCATCTCCTTCGACCTGCTGGTCACACTCCTTCCTTTAACAACAGGCTGCTGCTTTACTTTGCTGCCCACTGTGAAGGGGTCCAAAGCAAGAGGTTTGAGGAGACTGGATATCATACTCAAATAGCAGGTATCTGCCTCCATCAGACCTTGTGTTCATTTACTAAGTTAAAACTGTTACTGTAACAGCTGTCATACACTTAATTTACACATTTGCCCAATGGCTGAATCTTAGCCCTGTATTTATTTTATAATATACTTACAGAGACCCCTCTAGCTTATTTGCTAAAGAATCTTGAAATGGCATTTGCCTGAGCTATGAAGAGCTCTAAAGTTCCTTCAAGGAGTTCATTTCATAGAGAAGGGGTTTAATCCATTCTACTACTGGGGGACTGGTCTTTTCCTACCACATTTCAGGAAGGGGAGCGTACATTAGATGTTTCTCTTTTTACACCCTCATCAGTATTTGAAGTGGTATAAGGCAATAATTGCTCTGTTAAGGCATTCCCTGCTGTCAATAAACGAGAGTAGAGTTCAGTTATACCAAGTAATTGAGTGAGAAACTGACAATTCTTTTTTGACTAAATCCATAAGGCTGTTGTGGAAATGTGTATTGTACAGATAAGCAGCCATGAACTTCAATATGGAAAGTAGATGGTGTGCTTGGACCTTTCATAGAGGGGCCTGAAAATGTAGTTAAATTAACCTCCTTGTTATTTCATTCTGGGCAACAAAAAGTGGAGGAATGCTATATTTAATAAACAGCCAGGATCTGAACTCTAAAGCTTCCCTGTTCATTACAAATGTTTGAAGATTCTACTTTTCTTCTGTTTAAAAAGACCACATGTATGATATTGCTGTGGTTACGATTATTCTTCAACATACAAGATGTGTCTTTTCATCAGCACCTGTGCACCACTAAATGCATTATGAGTAGATAAATTTATGCAAGTCCAACCTGTATTTTTAAAAAAGTCTGAATAAAATCTTTGCACAAGTAACTATTTAGCGAGCTCTAACACTCTAGCATTTTCCTTCCTTCTTGCTTGCCTGCCATCCTTCCTGACTGCCTTCCTTCCTGCCTTCCTGCCTGCCTGCCCGCCTGCCAGCCTTCCTGCCTGCATTCCTGCCAGCCTGCCTGCCCTCCTTCCTGCCTGCCTTCATTCCTTCTGGCCTGTCTGCATTCCTTCCGGCCTTACTTCCTACCTGCTCTCCTTCCTGCCTTCCTGCCTGCCTTCCTGCCTGCCTGCCTTGCTTTCCTGCCTGCCTGCCGCCCTTCCTGCCTTCCTACCTGCTCTCCTTCCTGCCTGCCTTGCTTTCCTGCCTGCCTGCCCTCCTTCCTGCCTTTCTTCCTGCCTTTCTTCCTGCCTTTCTTCCTGCCTTCCTGCCTGCTTGCCTTCCTTTCTGCTTGCTCTCCTTCCTGCCTTCCTGCCTGCCTTCCTGTCTTCCTTCCTGCCTGCCTGCCCTCCTTCCTGCCTTCTTTCCTGCCTTTCTTCCTGCCGTCTTTCCTGCCTGCCTTCCTTTCTGCTTGCTCTCCTTCCTGCCTTACTTCCTACCTGCTCTCCTTCCTGCCTTCCTTCCTGCCTGCCTGTTTTCCTGTGTGCCTGCCCGTTTTCCTGTGTGCCTGCCCGTTTTCCTGTCTGCCTGCCCTCCTTCCTGCTTCCTTCCTGCTCTTCTTTCTGCCTTCCTGCCTGCCTGCCCTCTTTCCTGCCTGCTTTCCTGCCTGCTTGCTCTCCTTCCTGTCTTCCTGCCCGCCTGTCTTCCTTTCGGCCATCCTTCTCAGAGAAGAGAGTGTGACAGAAGCGTCTCAGGTACTTCAGATCTTTCAAGACATGGGTAGAGATAATTAGCTTTTTATCTGTAAATTGCCTGTTTATCCAGCAGTAAAAAAATGACCTCTTATTGGGAACTCATGGCCCTTTAGCCATGCAGACAAACTGCAGCAGGGGATTTATCTGGTGACGTTACTTCCATGGAATGTGTCTTTTCTGCCTATAAAACTGTTCCTTCCTCCCCACATCTTGCCATCCCTCCGCTCACACACGTCTGCATAGCCCCACAAGTCTCTGATTTACTGCTTTGATTGAAAACAGGAAGGCTAAAGATACTTGCAAGTATGAAATTACATTCATGTCAGAATTAGGAAATAAAACTTTTTTTTTTTCCCAGTTGATTTTTTGTTTGTTTGTTTTTGTTTTCCTCTGTTTTATGTGCAGATTTTCATAGACATGCTGTTATAGCATCATGGAATCATAGAATGGTTTGAATTGGAAAGGTCATTAAAGGTCATCTAGTTCCAATCTCCCTGCTGCAGGAAGTGGTACCTTCCACTATGCCAGGGTGGGCAACCTTTTCCAGTGTCTCACTACTCTTACAGTAAAGAATTTATTCCTAATATCTGATCTAAATCTACCCTCTTTCAGCCATTACTGCTTGTCCTATCGCTACATGCCCTTGTAAAAAGTCCATCTCCAGATTTCTCCTAGGCTCCCTTCAAGTACTAGAAGGCTGCTTTAAGATCTCCCTGGAGCCTTCTCTTCCCCAGGCCAAACAAGCCCAGTTCTCTCAGCCTGTCTGCATGTTGGACACAGTACTCCAGATGGGATCTCAGCAGAAAAGAGTAGATGGGCAGAATCACCTCTCTACCTGCTGGTCATACAGGTTGTCGCAAAATTGTATATAGGTTAAATTTATAAGTAAAATTCTATAGGTCAAGTTCTTTCAGAACATAAATGATCAAAATCAATTGGCAACTTCTATGTTGGGTATGCAATTCTGGTATCAAGGGAAAATCACAACCCTTTTGCTCCCTTTCTGTCCAGGTAAGTCTCCAAGCCTGCCTGATCTCTGTTCGTGTCATTCTGTAAGCTTGGCCATTAAAGTATCATTGGCATGAAAAGAATTTTATCAACACAGTAGCAAATCTTTATAGCTCTAGGGATATCTCTAAATAAGTCTGTTCTGGTTACCATTAGGAATGAACCTCATATGCAGAATGCTTCACTAGTGATGAATTTGACTGTTCCCTTTGAATGAAATGGTATTTGTTTGCTTTACAGAGACAATGCCCGATGGACAAATATTTCCATCACTTGGCTATATCAGAGGTGTTATCAGAACTATTCAGGTATCATTAAATAATCAAGGAGAAGAATGCTGAATTATTTAAGATAAGTTGCTGTGGAAATTATAGAAGAGATGAACTATATGTGATGGATGGAATAAGCCAAGGCCTTTTCTGATACATGCAATTTTTATTATTGCTAAGAGAAGTGAAGCTGAAAGTAACTATCAAGAGAGAAAGCTATCCTTGAACTCACCCTGATATTTTTCTTCTCTTTCCTTTCTGCCTTTTGCTACTTCCCTCTTGAAGGAATATGTTGCACTGCTTGTGTATGAGGTGTACACCTACCTCCAGCATTTGCAAATTATTTATGTGTGCTGCTGCTCAATAGAATAGGTAGTTGCTCAATGTTTTTGAATAATGCTGGTAGTTCTATATGAAGAAATAAGAGATTTCACTTTGGTTACAAACTGAAATTTGAAATATGGTCTTTATGAGTTTCATCTTGTGTTTTAGGTGAAGTAAAGGCATGCACACAAGCAGCACTCATGGCGTATCTAAGACCTTGCAAGATACCACTATTCCTTAGTCTGTGCTGATTTGTTCTGCCCATGTCCTTGTTGGTGTTTCTCACATGGGGTTTCAGACAGCTTATTCTGGCTGCCAGCTTCTTCTCAGATGCAGTTCAAGGCATTGAGCATCAGCTGCAGAAGAAACCTTTCCCTTTTATAAGAGCTGATATCCCCAATAAGAATGTCTTTTTTTTTTTTTTTTCCTAGAAAAGCATGATTGATTTTAACTGTTTAGTTCATTGAATAAGCTCTAGTACCTCATCTGTCACTGGGTGCTGACCTTTTCATGGATTACTCCTGGCCTAGTTTTTTATTCCTAACACATTTCTAACCTCAGTTGTCCATGATAAAACATGTGATTTGGAGGGCAGGAACTTCATTGTCATACCTGATTTATGCAGGGGGATGTTGATACTGAGGTTCTGAGTTATTTGTCCTTCCTCTGCCCTCACACTTGCTGGAAATGGGCAAAAAGTCTTGACTCAGTATGGTAGATGTGACAATGAAAAAGAAAAAAATTATTGACAGATGTGTTTGGTCCAGTGTAGCTGTCTCAAGTGGAAATGTCTAGTATCTTGTGGTTGTCAGAGGGAAAATTCACATCTGTCCAAAACTGTCTGAAAACTACATCCAAAAGCTGCATATTTCATCGTTTCGTTAGCATCTCTACCTAGTGTTACTGTATACTTCTGATAGATTTTTACACAAGACAGAAAAAACTGACATATGACAGTGATGTGTTTGTTATTCAGTGTGTCAGACCTCCAGTGTATGTGGGATACAAGCTATTCAGCACGTATGCCATGTGCTAGGAGGCTTCTAGGGAGCTTCAGATCCACTCTGTGCTTGTTGTGGGGTCGATCACTGCACGCACAGTAAATCCAGTATACCCTGGGAGCTCCAGACTCATTCTGCATGCACTGAAGGCTGACGTATCAGTGTGCAGGGGATATATCCAAAATCTCTGCTGCATAGCCAGGAATCTCAAACAAATACAGCAAATTCTGCCTGGAAGAATTTCTAAACATAAGAAAGAAAAGAAGCAGGATAACCCACTGACATACCAGCCCTCATACTTAAAAAAGCCACCCACTTCATCATGTAGGACTACATCTTTCTTATATTCTGTATGAATCTCTGTTATGGGTCATTTTGCATCCCCCCTTGGGTGAGTACCATGTCTGTATGTGAAACTAAACCATGAGCCTACATAATCACTTGTAGTTCTACCAGCATCAGTGGGGGGTATGCTGGTTTGCTTCTGTCCCTGATTTGGCTCAATTTCCTGATTTCTTATTAACTAATTGTCGTTCCTTTTTAAAAAAAAAAAAAAAGGAAAAAAAAAAGTCACAGGATAGTAAATGATAATAATAGATTACTGCATGGATGCGTGTATCAGCATATGTTTGGGGGGGGATGTGAGAGACTGAACTGTGGGACGACCTCCCTGACATTCTCCAAAGCCTTTTTTCTTTTCCCAGGCTTTTTGGGAGGGCATTTGTCTGAGGGTGGGGGGAATTCATTAGGTATGCTG
The DNA here is from genome assembly GCA_009867235.2 of Psittacus erithacus. Lineage (NCBI taxonomy): Eukaryota > Metazoa > Chordata > Aves > Psittaciformes > Psittacidae > Psittacus > Psittacus erithacus. Next base: position 5,263 of record WYDI02018495.1, read on the forward strand.
GGGAAGAGATTTTTTGTGTTTGATTGCAGATCCTTATAGCCTTCATGGAGTGGGATGCATGGTTCCCATAAATATGTGATAACGATCATTTGGAGTGTGAATGTTAATTTGTGTAATGGGTTCCCAAAATATGGGCCATGTGCCTGCTGAGTGTGTTTTATTTTAAGATAAATGTGCATACATAATACACACACAGACACATGCTGCCTGCGTATGCATCCATAATTAAAAAATCTAAAATTATAATTTGTTTTTGAAGGAGACAAAGCAACAGCTCCCCCAGTACACTCGTAACCACTGAGCAGGACCCTAGCCATCAGGATGGTTTTGTGAGCCCTGCTGGAGATCACAGTCCTACCCGGACAGCTGCAGCTACAAAGCACCCCAGTGACCTAGATTCAGCTGTAGATTACTGTCTGTTTTGGCCTGTGCCTCCCATCACTGCACCAGGAGTCTGATTTTGTTGCACAAGCTAACTTGCTTACTGCTCTGACCCATTTTACCATAGCAACCTGGTTTGCTGTACCACAGGCTAGAAAAAGCGCACAGGCGACTTTTTGAGGATTCCAGGATTAAGTTCACTCTCTGCTCTTTTTCTTTTTTTCTTCCCCTTCTCCCCCCGAATGTGTTTAGCAGACATGATGAAGAAGAACTGACACTTTTCAGCATCACTGGAGGGCAGGAAAAGATTTAGGGAGGTATTACTTATGTACTTCTAATACATTGTTCATCATGATGAATGTTTTGGATTTACCCTTCTTAACCTGGCAAATTTAGCCAGATGCTTCCCTTGTGCCAAATGTCTCATTCCTGATTTTCCCTTATACCCATCCCTTTCCCCCAGTATCCTGCTTAGTTAGCTTTCGTAACTATATTTCATTGCGTTCTATGTTCTTGGTTTTCTGATAACGCATGAATAAGAGCAATCAGATGCTCAGGAATAAAACTGCTTTCATTATAGTATGTTTCTCTGTTGTCCATACATTTTTATGTTTACATTGATGTATGTGTTAGAAACAGGAGGAGGCAGTTTAGAAACAGCACTTTGCAGGCATTAATTTAGTCTTTTGTAGACATTATTCTGACTGGGAAAAGAAGAAAAAGATAACCTCAAACATTCTGGATGACAGTGGTGACATTTCAGAAAATCAGACGCTGATGATTTTTCAAGACTTGGGCTTTTTTTTTTTAGTTGCTGAGGAAACATTTCATGTTTGCTAAGCTTGGAGATGTGCATGAAGGTACAGGCATATTCAAAATTACGCAAAATCGCAAGAAAGTCAAAAAAAGACAAGTGTTATGAAAGACATTGGCTTTTCCCTCCATGTTTCATGTAGTTCTTAGAGGCTCTTAAAACACTTATACATTTTTGCTAGCCAGCCAAAGGAACTTTGCTCAGCACCTCCAAAGCCTAGCCGTGACTCTTCCTGCTCTCATTTGTGCTGGGAAAGGCACATTCAAGCTTTCAGGCATTGGAGATACACTTAATTTTGCAAAATATTTTGCGAATCTGTTTTGCAACCCACACAGAGTCCCAGATATTCACAAATCATTAAATTTATGAGTTTGCTTGTGGTAGTGCTCTCTGAGTGAGTGGCTTGGTTAAGGCTTGTGTCTGCTGTAGACGCATATCTCCTGGTTGTGTTGGTTCATTTATTTTTAGTGTCTAAAACACTAGTAAGTGGGTTAGTGTTTTGCTAATCAATGTTGGTATTGTATAAGACTCAAGTTCCATATCTCTCCCAGCCAGCTACTGAAACAAAGTACAAAAGTGGTACTACGTAAGACTCTCAAAAAATAATGCAAGGTGCCAAAGTGGTTCTGTTGTAATTGAGAAGTACATCTCTTGACATTCCTCCTTCAGAAGGACTGTCCTTATCTCCAGGAATGTAGACGTTTGAGCTGAACACCCTCTCAAGCATTTCAGCATTTCAGGGAAAGTTTTCTTATACAGCCAATGGCCAATGCCTTGAACTGTGTCTGACAAGAAGCTGGCAGCCAGAGTGAGCTGACTGACCTTACGTATGAGAAACACCACAAGACCATGAACAGAAGAACAAAGTGGCATAGAGTAAGGAACAGCAATCGTTTGTGAGGTCTTAGGTGAGCACTGCTTGTGGGTATGCCTCCACTCCGCACTGAACAGGAAGCTGTCTGGCAGTCCCATGAACACAGCTGTCCTTGACAATATGTAGCAAGGCCATATCTGGGCTTACCTCAGGGAAGCATGTTGTCCCATGTCCTCAGAATGAAATGGAAAGTCAGTTTCTATATAGGTGCATTTTCAAGAGGTTTCAAACAATAATTGCAAGCAAATCATACATAATCAAACCACTCCAGAGAGGGAAGAGAGGCAAAGATCGATGCACCACAGTCTATTACATTCATAAAGTTGCAGGCTCCTTGTCAAAGCAAAAGCTATTTAAAAAATAACATCGCTGCTGCCATTTAACCCTCTGAAGAGACCCAAGCACCTCAGGTCTTATACTTTATTGACAACTCCTCCCCAAAGAAAATAAAAAATTAATTTGAAAAAAAACCCATAACAATTACTGCTTCTTCACTTCAGCATTTTGACATTTGCTATAATTTCCACTAAGTTGGACTACAAGTCATCTACTAGTTCTTGTCTAGAGGATATAGACCTGGCTTTTGGTACAGACAGGTCTGATAGCTGGGGCCAGCAGACTGCTGTTGATGGGCAGCAGTCATCTATGCCTGGACTGTCTCTGCACCTTTCCCTTGTCCTTTGCCAGACCTAACTGTGATTAGCCCTCCTGGAATAGTGTACTACTTAGCTTTGAGGAACGCTGTCAGATTGCTTCCAATGCGAAAAGTCATCAAAGGTGCAGCTTGCTAAATATGGCATTTAAAAGAAGAAAGGGCATGTAGCCTGAGTTGAATTTCAGTGGTCCTAAACATTGAAAGCTTTGTCATTGCACAGAACCTCGAAAACCACCTAAATATTAGATCTTCACAGGCATAAGTGTTGTATTTTCTATCATTTCTCAGGTGACGTTCATGATCTGGACAGCAATATAACATATCCTTATAGGCTGTATTTTATCACTTCATTGGGAAGACTTTAGAAACTAAGAGTTATAGATAGTTTACAGGTAGGTGTAGGAATTGTCCCTCGCAAATAATTCTCTTTTACCACTGACGAGGGAAATGTCCACCCAAAAAGCTCTCAGACTGAGTTTGTGACTGGGAATCGTCTTATGGCATAGAGTTCCTCTAAAGCTAAGGAACATGAAACCACTGCTGTGGGAAACAAAAGTTGGTATCAGTTGCAAAGATACAACAGAAATATAATAAAATCACTAAAAAACAATGACAATGCCCTTTTTTGACTTCCTCTGGAAAATGAAATGAATCTCTTCTGCTGAGTATCTACTGAGGGGATAAACTGCAGATGTTAATTTATGGATGGTAATTTTACTGTTCTCATGCACCACAGACAATGGCAGCAATCTACATTCCCCAGTACACATCACCTTTGATCTGGAACAGTCTTTTAACTAAATGTCCCCGTTCCTATTCATGTTTAGAAGCCAGTGTGTATGACTTACTATTTTGCATAAGCCAAAGCACCTAGAGGCTGTAGGTAAAGTCAAGATCATACAAATGAAGTTTTCCATTTCTCTGTCATATACTGGTGAAGGATAAGCAGTTCTGTCAGCTTTTTCTAAGCACATAGTTACAGATAAGTACACAGTTAGAAAAAGGCAATGGCTTAATTAAGTAGAAAATATAAAAAGCACTACAGAGCTGTGGAAATGGAAACAAAGGAGAATTTGGCAAGCGGAAGTAATGCAGCTGGCACAGTAGGACTTGCAAGAGAGAGGCTAGAGGGAACGGAAATACAGGTCTCAACAATATGAGAAGAAAGATTCTCAGCTGGGAACAGAGAAGCCAGAGTTGGAAGATGCCACTACTGTCCAGTGTTTATGAAGATGTGCAGCTGCTTCTGCTTTGGATGAATCTTATGCAACTGCTGGATCTGCCTAGGAATGTCTCCTTCCTGTGGGATTGTGTGACATATATCAGTGTTGGGAAGAGATAGAGCCTCTATTTCCGTCCCAAACTGTGTGGTCACTCAGGACAAGGAGACATATTTCTTGTCTGAATAATAATTTAAAATAAATTTAATTAAAGACTCCTTGTTTATATTTATTCTTGCCCTCTGTCTCCAGCTGCATCTAAATCTACTCACATTTGCCAAAAGTCCTTCCACAGTACATAGAACTGTAATCAGTTATTAGATTCCAGTTTTCACAGTTCCATCATATTAGTCATAGGGTTGTAAGCTACCAACATAATGGGCTTTACATTTTACCTTTTGTGCTACAGGTGATCAGTTAACAGAGAGTCTGTGGGTCAGGGTTAAAGGAAGAACAGCTATGGAGGACATTACTGTGGGGATCTGTTACAGACCGCCTGCTCAAGAGGGCTCTGTGGGTGAAGTGTTCTATGGACAGATAGGTACAGCCTCATGCTCGCAGGCTTTTGTCCTCATGGGGGACTTCAACTACATTAATATCTGATGGAAGGATGGTAGGGCCTGGCACAAGCAATCCAGGTGGTTGCTCGATTCTGTGGAAGAAAACTTCCTTCTGCAAGTAATAGAGGAGCTAACAAGGAGTGGTGCCATGCCTGACCTTGTGCTCACCAACAGGGAGGAGCTGGTTGGAAATGTGATGATCCAGGGCAGCCTTGGTTGCAGCGATCATGAGATGGTTGAATTCGAGATCCTCAGGACAGTGAGAAGAGCGTGCAGCAAG
>WYDI02018495.1:12030-26896 GCA_009867235.2 Psittacus erithacus
TCAAGGCCAGGCTGGACAGAGCCTTGGGTGACATGGTTTAGTGTGAGGTGTCCCTGCCCATGGCAGAGGGGTTGGAACTTGGTGATCTTAAGGTCCTTTCCAACCCTAACTGTTCTACAGTTCTATGATTCTAAATTATCTATGGCAAAGAATGCTTCTTGTATTACATGTGAAGGATGTTATTTGAATCTTTTCAGAAGCTTATAATGTGACCCTGGTATGTAAATTTTTGTGCAGAAGCAGCAAAGACATAGATAGTTTTCACTTCTAGTAATTTTGCAGATGTAGCATAACAAATGGTCTGCTTATATAAGGCTAGATGAGGTATTAGATCCCTGTGAATCATGAGCTGTGTTACTGAACAGTCAAGAAAATTTCAATTTGATAGTTATAAAACATTCTATGATTCTATGATGAGATAGTTCTGTCCAGTGCTTTCTTGTAGAGGAAATATTTACAGGAAAATTAAATTATAATATGTGGCAGAACACCAAAAACATAGCCATGCAAATTGTTTTCATATTCTACAATGGAAAATGCCAACATTTTATGATTATATTTCTTAACTGTTATGGTCATTTTTCCTTATCAGATCATCTTTAGTATTTCTGAACTCAAGCATATAATATTGTAGTGCTTGAAAGTGCACAGTTCACTAATAAGCAGACATTCAACTTTTATTAAGGCTTATGTCCACATCAGCAAGTGTGCAGCCTTGTCAGAGTTCGTGTGTAGAATAAACAGAAAGCTGAGCACCTGGTATCTGAGCACCTGGTATCTCTGCCATGTACTTTTGCACTGGGATTACTTCGAATTTGCTCTTGTCTAGTCCTATGGTTCAATTTTAATTATGATTTAAGCAGCAGGAGAAGGAATCCTGAGGAACACATTTTGTCCTAGCTTCACCCAAAACCAAATGTAGTTCAGATGTTTTGAAACTTCTCTGTGATAAAGACAAAGCCATTCATTGTAACTAAGGATGCACAAGCAGATTTCTTTTAAAAAATGTACTAACATGCTAATGTAAATACAACCTGTTTTCTTGAGCATAGAAAATCTATTTCATGTGACACAAGAGGCCAAAAAGTTCAGTTTTTGTCAATTATTCTTAAAATTCAGGTAGAAATCTTCTATCCCACTGTAGGCTTTATGAAGTTGTCATAGATATAGAGCATGTAAGGCAAGCTCCAAATAACGGTATTGATGGCTGTAGTTTAAAGGGAGTTAGGCATGCCTTCTAAAGGTGAAGATGTGCCATGCTCTGAATAATCTGGTCTAATTTACCATGTTCTGATATGTCCTTCATGGCAATTATTTTTAGGTTAGAGTTCTGATCTCTAGACATGAGTGCAGTTTAATGATGTTTGGTTACCCGCGAGTCATCTTTTAAAATTCTTCTTAGCACAGAAAGTAATGTAAAAGGATGTTTTCATTTTTCTTTTGCATAGAAAAGAAATTCTAGAATAATTAGGTGTGAATGGATCTCACAGGTCCATCTGGACTGAACTCTGTTCTAATCAGGCTAACTTCAACTGTCTTCTGTGAGGAATAACACATTCAATTTTAAGGCTTCTTCCAGTAGTTTAAATAATTCTTTTCCCATTTCCTTGTCCTGACAGCAGTCAATAGCAGATGCCCACCATCACACCCACTGTTGACCTTGCCTCTGATCCTAACTCATAAGCTTTCCCTCTTTTCCTCAGCCTTTCCATAGGAAATGTACATACGGGCTAGCTGCTCCTTTGTGTAGTGAACACTTCCCTCCTTATTTCACCTAAGGACACGTATATAGTCACTGCAGCACTCCAAACATGTGAGCTATTTCTACTATATCTCTGCAGTCCCAGTGAGACTATATGTCTGTGACTGAGCCTCAACTTCTACTTTTGCTGTTTGTTTCCTGTACTCCATGCGTTTATGGACATGTTCTTGACATGGGCTCTGAGTTGTCCCCACTTTCTCAGGGGAGCAGTGGGATGCTTTTCCCCAAGTGCTTCCTTCCTCCTTCTCAATCCTCCACTTCTCCTCAAACTATGGTTTTCGTCTTCTAACAAAACTAGTTTAAAGCCTTTTTCACTAAGTTGGTAAGGCTGTCAGCAAAGATGGTCTTGCCTTACTTTGTTAGATGAATCCTGTATTTCTGCAGTGGCTTAGTTCTCTCAGAGACGATCTTGTCGTTGCTTAAGTGGAATCATTGCCTTCAATAGCAGGATGAAGATGAGTGCTTCCATATCTTGCAGAAGAGAGTCTCTTACTCCTTGCTGGCTTTTCATGGCACACTGCTTTTAACACATGAATCAGGATGATCCAGTACAAACACCTCACCAACAGAACTTGTTCCTTCTCACCTGCCATCAGGGTCACACACCTCTTCTGCAACTTTGCGCTTTAAAGTGGAAAAAGCCTTCTTCCTCTTGTTAGAAGCATAAGTTTCCAAAATTAACTGTAATAAAGTCCCCAGTGTCTACAGCCTCTAGCGTGGCCGTCTCTTCTTCTGTAAAATGCAAGATATAGCATCCTGTCCTTGCAAGGTTTTAGCAAAGAGCCAATTGATCTCCTGCTCATCTTCCCTTGGAGTCTGGTCACCTCCACTCTCAGGTCCTTTGCCAGACAGCTCAGCAATTTGATCACAAAACACCTCCCACAGATGAGGTGACTATCTATGGCAGCCTGTAAAAGCAACCTAAAATATCCAATTAAAACTCATATACCCTAAGAACAAGTGATGCTGAAGGAAATGCAAGTTATAAACAAAATTTGATATTAAGAGTATCATTGCTTCTCTGAGAGGATCAATTTTTTTCTTATTTTGTATTTTATACAAGTCTTTGGAGAGTTTAAACTCAGATGATGAAATTATTTCTGTTAATCTGAATATGGAATTTAAAGAAAGGAAAAAAGTCCAGTGCAAGAACTTGATAATAAGAAGATTATTCCTAAGATAATCAGGTTTCCTATAAAGTCTTGTCTTTTTCAGATATTTTCTCTGTTTGTGGCTCCTGGCTTAAACAGTGTCATTTTAAGTTTCTTATGAAACATTTTGTGTCCAGCTGTTTACTATTGCATGCACAGGCAGTGGTCACATTATAGGTCACAAAGTGCTTCTGACTTTGGGTTCTGGAGATGCACAGGCTAAGACATTACTCTTCTGACATTGTCAGAGAGTAATAAACAGGCAAGACATTGTCAACAAATCAACAAAAATCCCACAATTATCCTACCAACCAGTAATCATCAGAAGCTACAAAATCCTGATGTGTACATAACTAAAATGTAACTAAAATTTCCTTTCCATTTTTAGATGGAAAATAAGGTTTATTTCTTTGTTGTTTTATACATGTGGAATTATCTGAAGTAATGTAAAAGGAATGCAATATAGGCATAAATAAGGCTGCTGTAGAAGAAATGGGGATTTAATAAAGTTTAAGAAATAAGATTATGTATTTTGAGCGCATCTCTGAAGATGATCCAGGGAGGTTAAATATGCATGAAATCTGAGATGTCTATATGTTATTAAATAGCTTCACTAGTTCATCAGTGCTGTCAGTGAGAACTTCCTCGGCAATTTTTTCTTATGCCAAATTTTCATCACTGTTCCTCTAGAAGAAATTTGGGAGGGGGTGCAGAATATTTCTTATGACAGCTCTGAGGAAGGGAGTATGTTGCATTTATGCAGTATACATGACATTATTGTATATGCTGTGTATGTATTTTATATGCTCAAATAAGTTGCAGGGACAAGCAACCATAAAAAATCCTGACCTTCCTGAAGTTAGTAGTCTTCAAGGGATTAGAAATTCATTCATTTACATGATGCAGTGAGGTATATGCTGGACAACATGTTATGTTACCTCATCAGGTTTTGGAGGTATTCTCATAAATATTGTGTATATCATGGCTGTTCTTTCAAATCCAAAACCTTCTTTTCTTTACCTTTTTTATGTTGAAGTAAACTGGGAAACTGCAGGAGTTACTCTTGTAGCTCTTCCAATTAGAGTGTAATTTCTTCATAATAAGGTAACATCTCTGTAAATGGGGTTCAGAGCCATTGTTCAAATGGGTATATGGAAAATGGCTTTTTCAGGGAGTCTCAGCCCCAGTAAAAATACAATACCTCTACTTACACTATATTAGAAGTCCTGTAAGAGTAAGAAGCTTATGTACTTCTTCAGTTTTTAGCAGTTCTTCACCTCTTTTTTTGAAGCCAGACTCTGGGAATTGGGCACAGAAATCTTCAGCAGAAAGTAGAATGCATGCTAAAACATAACAAATTTGGCAAGAAAAATATATGGCTATTCCTTGACTTATGAGGCAATTTAAACTACTTAGGTGATTAAGTAGCCTGCAGTTGTTACAGCAGTCAGGAGGAAGATTCAGTAAGGGGTTTATGTAGTTAAAAGAGAAAAAAGAATCAAGTCATCTCTGTGGAGAAAGAAGAGAGGAGAGCTAAAGACAACTTCTCCCTCGGGGACCATTTCACTTCCAGAGTTTTTTTCCTTTTACATGAAAATTGAAAAGTGTTCATGGCTTTAGTAACAGGCTTTTGAAGGGTTTTTGTGTGAGGCTTTTCATATGATAATGGATAGATTCTATGGCAACCATTGAAAACTAAGGCCTGGAAACAAAAGCTTCAGCAGAAGAGGATCAGTACATATTCACTACGTCTGCAGGAATAACGGCAGAGACTCACTCTTCAGAAAGGTATCTGATGGCAGCCTGTCAAAGGAAAGAGTCTGATTTAACTCAGGCAGAGTTAACTCAGTGTATGATTAGTGCCAGGATTTCACTATGCTAATTTTCATTCTAAGGTTTTTTCCACACAAAACCGCATCTACAGTAGATGTGCTGGTAACGAGTGGTTAATGCTGGTCTGATCGTACTTTAGAGTGAACAACATAAGTGGGAGACGGAAAAGAACAGGTTTAGCAGCCAAATACTCCTAGCTTTTTCGTGACTGGTTACAGTCTCAAAAAAGACTTCACATATACATAGTGTAAGCAAGATTAGGCCTATAAGGGGCTGATGTCATGTGAAATCTATGCTTAATTACAGGTTGCAGGTACTTACTTATCTGTTGGTCCAAAAAAGAATTTGTCATCTGAGCAAATGGAGATATGAAATATCAAGCACAGTTGTTTGCAGAACAGAAAATTACTGTTTTGGAGTTTGTGCTTTTCCCACAAAGTTGGACTGAAGCAGCAAACTATGTAGTGTCATATAAAATGATGATGTCAGCCATGAAATTGCCTATAGGATGTATAAGTGTTCCCCTTACTGACTGCAGGAAGAATGTAAGTTCAAATCAAGTCTGGCTTTGGAATAAAATAGAAATCTCTAAAGCGAGAAGTGACACGGAGTAGAAAGTAAGTTTAAGACGAAATTAAAGATCACCCTTTTTCCTTGCAATGTCATTATTTCTGTACTTCATTTAGAAAAAAATCACAATACAGTGATACATTGAACTAGTGATTACAGGTGGTCTTGTTATCCTTGCTTCTAAGGAAACATGCTTTTTCAATATCATATCACAGGTTTCAACAAAGTATTTTATAAACAAATATCTAATAAAGTTTTAAAAAAATTTCATGCCAGGAAAAAAAATTTGCTAATGAACATGATGATACATTCTCTGTTTAAAGTAGTACTGTAGCTTTATTTAATCATGGGTTTCCAAAAGAACACTGGACAATGAGAACAGTACTAAAAAAAATCCAACTTCATCACGTTTCGCTCTCAGATAACTAAACAGTAATAATATTTATGAGATACAGAATAATATGCCAGTTGTTGAAAAGTATTGGTCTAGGTAATTTTCCTAAGTCACTTCATTTTACAAAGCTCAGGTTAACTATTGTACTTATAAATAAATGAATAAACTCTCAATGAATGTGTTCCAGGCTCCTAAATCAAAGCCAGGGTAGGATGGGCTTCAGATTCATTGATAAATGCTTTTGAAAAATTTAGGCCCACTTATGCAGAATCAAGGAGAAAAAAGAAAAGAGCTGAAAAGGAAGGCTGAAATTATAAAGAACAGTGCTGTGAGTAACAAGGTTCCATTATCAAGGAAGGATGATTCACACTGAAGATTTATTTCTCAAATTTAACCACTTTATTTACATATTTATTCTCCTTATACTGATATGCTTTTAAACTTTTATACATCATGTGAATAGGCACAAACACACACATTTTTACTCTTGTTTGTGTGATTTTGTTTGTGTTGTTCTGCATACAAGTTCATTTGAGTCTGTTAGCACTTTGTAAAAAGGTGATCACGCAGCTTTCTAAAAGCACTGGGCTAGGACTCCCACTACCCAGCCGCTTGCTTGCATGCCTTAACAGCCTGACCTCACCCTTTCCAATGTCTCCTACCCACTCAAGATGTCTTTTGGTCAGCAAAGTAGTGGAAGTAAACAAGTTATATGTTTTACAAAGTTTCCAGAATGATTTTTTATTTCATTTTTTTAACACAAAAAATACGTAGATGTAGTCAAATCATAAAAGCTTCCTACATTTCCCTGAGCAATTTTTCTGACTGCTTTCAGACTATCTTCGAACTTAAATAAAGTGTATTTGGTTTTTCAATCTCGCTGCATTAGGCTTCTTCAGACTGAATTCTCTCCCTCTTCCTGACCCCTCTCTTTGAGTCCCTCTGCAGCCTTTTATTAATAACTGAGGAGAAACTTTTTCCCTCAAGCCCATCCTTTCACCCTCTTTATCAAGTATTCCTGACTAGCTTCATTGTAAGACTGAAACTCCTTTCCTTAGAACCTATTGCTTAACTCCATCTCCTTAACTTCAGAGTTAAAGTAAGATAAAAAGTCCCAGGAGATAGCCTGCATTTTATTTGCAGGGATTCTCCACTGAATCAATGTTCATCATTGGACTGATGATCTAATTATCATCAGACATTAGCAACCCACTCTTGTTAATCATCTCTTAAGTGGAAGTATTTCCTTTGTTGTTTCTAGTGAAGGTTATTTTTTTACAGAGGTGCAGAATAATGGGGTTAAAAAAAGTACAAAACAGGCTTTGGAAGGTATCACTGTTTCTTGGTTCTAAAGAATTTCCATGTCAAACTGAATTCTGAAGCTGTGCATAGCCAGAAGTGACTATTTATGGTAAAATACTTTCATTTATCATTTTTAGGGCAAAAGATATTCAGCAAAGTATCCATTTCCAAGCTGGAAAACTGGAACAGCAGAGAAGGCGAGTGAGTTACACTGTGTCCTATTAACATGCTCATAGCTGTTTCTCCCCATCCCCTACATCCCGCCTCCCTTATTTTGTTTATTGCCTCTACTTATTTAATTTTTCTTCTTTTTAGTTTCTCCATTGCCTCTTTTCCTCCATTTTGGATACTAAAGAGACAGGTGGTGTTGAAAGACTCAGTTGGTCATTTTCTCAGTGTAGCTGGAGGATTGATGAAGTGTGAAGAGGCTTTTGAGTTCTGCAGTCACAGAACCCCAGAATGGTCAAGATCGGAAGGAACCTCTGGATGTCATCTGGTCCAAGTCTCTGCTCAACCAGAGCCATGTAGGGCAGTCAATTAAACACCAGATTTCTGAAGGTATTACAGAATCCAATGTAAAAGGAAATACCAGAAGGGAACTGGAGGTGCAAAAAGCTTTGGTGATTAACTTCAAAATATATTAGGGATTTTTGTCAAAAATGTCATGGTTTGAACTGCAGACTGAGAAAATTCCACTTTTTCCCTCTTCCTTTTCTGAGGTCAGATAATGGATTTCCCCAAACACATTTCTGAAATACGAAAGCAGAAGTGAGGAGTGGAGATTTGTGAAGAATTCTGACATAAATATATATGCTCATATATTTACAAAGAGAGATGAGCTATCGTCTATTCCTCTGCCTGTGATTCCTCCCATGTCTGGACTTAAACTGCTGGTTTAGGTTAAAACAGAATGTCCAAAATATTTCACTACAATTTAATAAAAGGTTATTGCTTTGTCATCAGTAACAGTGATATGGACGCTGTCATGTCACCAAATATTTTAATCCCAGACTTGTTTTTTATTCCATGGGAGTTGATTACATTTCTGCTGAGTTAAATGGACCTTATGAAACTGTGTGGACTTGATATCATTTTTGTGTAAGTGTGATGGATATGACAAAACAGGTCATTCCATGTCTGGTCTATGGTAACTCAATATGAACATAAAAGTCTCAGCTCAGGTGCCCGGACAAAGAAAAGTATCTACTGTCACTGAGGATGCTCAAGGCTGCAGGAAATTATAATTTTTTTAGCTTCTATTTCTTAGCCCAAAAGCACATGGTTTCCTTGTAGGATGCATGCCACTTCTGGCAACCCATCTTTGAGATACCAGAGCATGTCTCAGGCAGAACTAGATGATTAGTCTTTGATATCTTCTCCTGGAGCAGATCAAAGACTGTCAGAGAACATTCCTGGGCACTGAAACTTAGTCTTCTGTACTGCTAAAATCCTGCCACAGCCCAAGGCATGGTTTTGGCTCACACCTACTAACATTCTCTAAATGAAACTTGGGCATAACTTGGCAATTAGTAGCAGCCAAAAGCAATTCCAATAAGTGTTTGGATGTTACCACACTATTTTGATGAGTAAGAGGGTTTTACATTATGGATGCATGCTGCTTTATGCTAGTTGGCCGCAGTGCCAGGAAATTGTTCTTTGCTCTTTTAATTCAGTTGCATATATAGACATTTCCGAATCCAATGCAAGGCCAATCACAAATACTTTGGAGAAGTTTGACCCAGCAAAGTAAGCTGACATGAGACAGTAATTTGTATCATGTGGTTATGATGCTTTTGATGTGGTATGAGGAGTCCTAAAGCCAGACTGACTCTAAGACTGAACCACATACAGGCTAAATTAAGAGCATAGTTTTCCACCCAGTGTGGAAATACTTTTAGTATTTCAAAACAGCAACTCTGTCTAAGGTGAGAAAATTGCGCTGATTCAGCTAACCTGATACAGGTATAACATTCATTGGAACCAGTACCACTGCAGTATGTAAACACTTCTTTTTTTGCTTCTAACATATAATTTTTACTTAACTGAGGTTGATTTCTTATTGCATTCAGTCATCTAAATTACTTGTGAGGGATTTGTTAGTTAAACTGGTCACATATCTCTATTGTATATCTGATACTTTGGTTGTGTATTTATATCATATATCTTATACTTTTATTCTTGAAATTGATATCAGGCCAAGTAGACATAATGATCGGTCTATAAAGTAACCCTTTTAATAAGGACTGAAACTAGACAAAGTGACTGGTGGCTTCCTGTGTTCTTTTTTAAAGATGGTTGGTATACACGTATCATTCATGTTATAGATGTCTTCTACTTCAGTTAGGGTCTAGAGGAGTCAGAATGTTTCTCTTAGCCCAGCTTCTCCCTAGTCACTGACATATTAAAAATAAGAAACATACAGATGCTGCTAAATCACAGAATCTATACTCAGCACGAGAAATCTGACTGCATCAGAAATGCAGCTGTTCATTTATACTTTCATATTATCTATGCAAAGCTTGAATAATGGCGGGGGGGAATAAGAGGAATCAAACTTCAGCTTGGAGGATGTTCTGTGTGAGAGACTTTCTGCTGTCTTCTGCAATGGGCTGGAAGTATGAGTCAGAAAGAGAAGAATGTAAGACCCTTTTAAATATAAATAAGGGTAATGGGGCGTTCAATCAGCTGTTTATTTTCTTTCATGTGATCTGCAAATGTGCAAAATGAAGCTTCTTTGTGGTAGTAATGAACTAAATATCCGGCTCCGCCAGTTTTACTCATGGTAAGTACTGCCTTGTTCTGTCCTACTGTTAAGAGCAGAGTTGTTTTGTCAGTGACCAGAATAACCTGCAGCAAGGAAATGCTACCAGAACTGCGTCTAATAGGTTCTTTTTACTTCTCAAAAGAAATCATTAGTAGCAGAAGAAAATTGATTTTAATTTTATGACATTAATTGATTGTCTCAAAATATGTTAAAATTTATGGTAAAAGACCCCAAAAAGCTTCATTTATGACATTTTGGTTTTTTTCCCATTGAGTCCTGCTCGATAAAACTATAAGGCACCATACAAGCTTGATCTTACAAAGTCCTTGAATTGAATTGAATTTTTTATTTCAGGTCCAGCTTACTCACAATTGTTATCTCTTTACCCTGGGAGGTTGTTCCTTTGAGTGCTTGGCACTCTGTCCAGGCCAGTGCGTAAAAAAGAGTTACAGTATAGCTGACAGGCAGAACAGCTTTCTCCTAGAAATAGAAGATGCCTTGCTTAACTTAATTTTAAAAGGAATTTTGTTGGGCTAAGGAGAAGAGACAACATATGTGGAGAGGGAAAGGAAAAGACATCCTTTGGGGAAACAACAAAAATTAGAAGCATTTCTGTCCATGATGGAAGAATAATGAATGGAAATGAAGAAGTAAAACTATTCTATTCACATGTTTACTTATATTATTTAGTCTCTGCTCACTTTGTGAGAGAGGCTGCCATCAGCCATTCTATCATAGGGGGAAGATAAGACACAATGATTAAAAACCAGGATCAGATCCTCTTTAAGACAGCAGCATCCCTGTCCAGAAGGGAAAATCCACTCTGCTTACACCAGAAGTTGAGAGGCCACTGTTGATTTAAAGAGATGGCGTTCATGATGGTGAGAATTATTAAAATAATATTGCCATGGTACAAGAAAATAACTTTTTGTGTAACAATGCGAACAGTACAAACCAAACTACCATGAAAACAATGGGAAAAAAACGCTGAAAATGCCACACACCCTCCCTTCCACCCCCCCACCCCCAATTAAACTGAATATGGCATGTTAAAATACCGTTTCTGCTTTTCTTTAAAAACAATAGCACTATACTTCCAGACCAGGTGAAAGGTATCATGGGAGATGGGTACTCACAGGTGTTTTGGCATGATTGCTAAAGGTTGAAAACACTTTGGCTTTGAACTTTTCTCTGTGAGTTATCTGAGACCCTGTGCATCACTGTACCTGGGATACCAGGGCAAACAGGCAGAAGGTCACAAAAATGCATTGTAACCTTTTTTACAGGCAATGTGGTTGGAAATATTATCCTGTTCCATTTTTTAATGAAAGCTTTCCCGCTAAAATGTGCCTATTGACCTAGAAAAGTTAGTTTGAAAGACTTAAAAAACCGTTATTAGATAATTTTATCTTCTGGTTAGTGGAAATAAGAACATATTCACTTTCTCCCCTGTCTGTGTTATGCATTAAATGTACTATGCCTGTAAGCATCTTGGTTTGGTACTCAAAATTCCCATCACTAGAAGTAACTGTTTTGGTAGGATTTATTGCTCAGATAAACTAACCTTGTTCTTTTCCCACATTCAGGTGGAGATACAGACTGAAAACTGTGTACTGATATTCATTTTGTGTTTGTGCATCTACCTTTCATTGACATAGTATTCTGTGGAACAGTAACCTATTGTAAAGAAAAAGAAAAAAAAAAAGAAAAAAAAAGGAAGGCTAACTGAAAGCAAAATGGTGAAAACTGTGTTTTCATAAGACTGGATGTTCTCTTCATATGGTACTACACATAATAAAAATGTGAGCATGTGCTTGGATTTAGAAATGAAAATATTTCTCTTCAGGAAGGAATTTTCAGCCACTCAAGGTTGAGCATGTGTCTAAAAGCTCTACTGGATGAGAACTACCATGGTGTTTTCTGGAAAACACCTTTTGGCATAGATTGGATTCTAAAGCACTTATTCCAGAATAGGAATGAGGAAATTTGCTCCTACAGTCAATTGGCAGTGACTTTCCTATTTTGAATCTCTGACCTATTGAAAATAGTGACTGATTCTACAATCTGCCTCCTTTTTCTCACTTCATATTTCCAGGACAGGATGGGTGAAAAGGCAGAGAAAACAGAAATCGCACTATGTTTTAACCCAGTTCTCAGTGCCATCGAATTCAAGTTAATTCTGTAATGGAAGGAAATAGAATTCGCAAGGTAAATATTTGCAAGATCTGAGCACATTTCACCATTTCATAATTTGTTCATAGGTTTGCCATCAGTAAGTGAAAACAATTATTAAATCATCTTATGAACCTTCTTGACAAAAATCAAGTTACATTAACATCAGTATTAGGACAAATTTGAGACAAAGTATATAGCCCTTTTTCTTACCTTGCACACTGTCACACTGCAGAGATGCCACCGGAAAGTGTGTCGCTCTTGGATGCAATAACTGTAAGTATCAGAAAGAACCCAGTTTGAGTGTCAGGTCCTTGCCTGAGTTTGCAGTGCTGGAAGATAAAAAATCCTTTGCCAGTAGGTAAGTGTGGTATGGCTGCTGCTAAGGCTAAAATGTGAATCTATGCAATTAGTTCTGACTCCTCACAACAATACTATAATATTGACATTGTTCATAGAGCATGTGAGACAAAACTCATTTCCTGTGAATGTTCATGCAAGTAGAGTGTTTGGGAAAGAGGCATGAGCATAAAGAAGACAATTAAATTTTAAAATTCAAATGAATGTTTGCAAACCATTTTTCTCCCAGTATTTTCACAGCTTGAATAACACTATTCTAATGACAAGGTTTCACATTTTCATTCTGTTGTAATTGATCTCTCCAGTACACATGTTGCAACAGAAAAGTGGATTACTTCCTACCTTTTACATCTGTTTCTGGAACCAGAAAAAACCCAGCCATTACACATCTTTTTTAGAAATGGAAGCTTTGAATTTTACCACTACCTTTTAATGATCTGTCCTTTGCAGAAAGAAGCTTTGGAAGATGGCCAGTATAAAATACAGCACAAAATAACCCCAGCTTCTTCTACAGATTGGAATGGGGGTCTCTGTTAGAAGAAACCAGTTGTCAGATTTTACTGATCATCTGTTTTAACACACACTGACATCTTTTCGCAGTTCCTGGCACTGAAGCTGTCATGCAGTCAATGCAGGAACAATTTCAGATCTGAGGTGATCCATTAGTCTGATTGCAAATATCTGGGGAGACTAAGCAAGCAGCTCCACAGAGACTGGCAACTGATTTGTAACACCAAAACTAATGATTATCATGCAAAGTAAAACAAAAATAAAAATACAGTAACTGAACGTGAAAAGAAACAAAGTGAACTGTGAGAATATGACCATAGCTAACTCAGCCTCCACTGAAGTTAGCAGTTCAGGACAGTTTTGTTTTGTTTGTTGTGGGTTTTTTTAATTTATTTTAATTGGATTTAGACTGGACAGCAGAAGGAAACACATAGAACTCTGAACTACAATTATGAGAAGTTATTTAATAGGTAGCTGCATGTAAGTGCCATAACCGATTAGTGGTGTTGACTCTAGGAGGCTGGAAGACAGAAAGGAACCAACAACCAGACTTCCAGACTTGCAAGCAAACCTTCAACTGCAAAGCATTTGCAGAGGTTCATTGAAAGTTTGCCTGGATGGAGCAGGAGGCGCTTAGTAGAGTTCACTTAACTGTATGCCAACCAGATACAGGAAGCATTTACTAAAAGTGGGCAAATTCTCATTTTGTACTTCTTAATGAATAAATAGCATTTAGTATTGCATATGTCAGTAAGTGATTTGCCTAGCTTAAGTAAAAGTGACTTCATCATTGGACAATTCCACTTTTCAGGAAAGCTTTTCTCTAGTAAGAGAGAATTGACTGCTGCGTCTCTTAATGTTACCTGGAGTCTGCCCTAAAATGCGAAGTAATAGTGAACAGAGAATTTAAACATAGCACTAGCACTATTTTAACAAACTGTGTCTTTGGGCTGTTTAGCTTCTATTTATGGGGGGCAGGTCTTCAGAAAACACCTTGCAAGTTCTCCTTTGAACCTTTTACAAGGTATTTTGTCTTACCTTTTTTCCTGTGGTGACTGGTTTACCTGGGTATCAGATATCATCTGCTAGTCATAATCCACTAGTCACAACACAGATTTTGAGTTAGATTTTATGTATTTTGAAGTTACTTGTCATAAGTCACTTCCAGGGGCTATTCAGTCATCTTACATTGGTCGTGATGATATATAGAAAAATAACTTCAATTTTCTAGAAGGATTTTTATTAAAGTGTCTTCTTTAACGGAAGATGTCAAGTAAGGGAATTCTTATTGACAGCATTCAGTCAGCTAGTATTAGCCTAATTAATATCTAGTTGTGGGGCTCTGTGTCTATATATGTGCTTCAAGTAACCTTTGCACATTGTGTGAAGTTCCCATGCAGTCTAGACATTTGCACATACCTGCAAAAGTGGGAAGCCTGGCAAAGAAGCCCTTGTAGCTGTGGCTCCAGCACTCCCTGGTCCCATTGTTAAAGTCTGTGGACAGGTCATAAGAAGCCTGTTTCCTTCACCGGGAAACTGGGATGATCATTTGCCCCTTCCCTTTACAGGCATGCCAAGCCTGTTTCAGCACTCCACTCTTTCTTGTGCCCATGAGAGGCACTGTGCCTGTCAGAAGCATAATATGACTTGACATTTGTTCCTTAATATAGCTCAACCTCATAGGAACCTGACATGTGGCTTGCTGTGCTAAATAGACCGTATTTCCTTCAAACACTTTAAATTCTGTAATCCTAAGTGTGCGATGTGCTGCCCCCAAGGTAGCTTACCTCTATTGCTTTGCTTCAAATTGAGCTGCTATGGCAAAATGCTTTCCAGAAGACATGTTGCAGGGATGGTTAGGTTAAAGGTGTGGGTTTGTGAAAGAGCTAATTTTTAAAGCATGTGGCTTAGCTATGCCTTTCAGATGTTGCTTCAAAGCTGGGAAGCATTCTCAAAAAAGGGGAGATGGGCATACTGTCCTGGGTTCAGCAGCAGCAGTCATTTTTCTCCTTCTTAGTAGCTGGTGCAGTGCTGTGTTTTTGACTTTC